>JAYESA010000938.1:0-76101 GCA_036927795.1 Iris macrosiphon | reverse complement strand
ACACCATATTTCGGTTAGTATACCATGTTTCGCCTAGGAAGGCCATCGATACTCGTTTAACCGTTCTACGCTCATTCTATATCATGTTTCAGTTAGAATCACCCATCTACGCTCGTTTTACCATTCTACGCTCATTCTATAGAGCATATCTCGGTTACGATCACCCATCGATACCCGTTTAACCATTCTACGCTTATTCTATATCATGTTTCAGTTAGAATCACCCATCTGCACTCGTTTTTACCATTCGACGCCTGTTTTAGACCATATTTTGGCTAGAATTATTGACCCAAATACGTTCTCATTATTCTACTCCCATTCTCACACTAACCCGTCGACCAGGATCACATTTCAGTGCCTGTCTTCGCAAATCCGTGCCACTTTTACAGCATATTTCGGTTAGAATCACCCATCTATACTCGTTTTCACCAGTCTACGCATGTTCTACACCATGTTTCGGTTGGAATCGCTCACCGGTACTCGTTTTCATGATTCTGCCCCTGTTTTATACCGTATTTCGGCTAGAATCAACGATCTAAACTCGTTTTCGTCATTCTACGATCATAGTATGCCATGTTTCGCTTAGGAAGGCCCATCGATACTCGTTTAACCATTCTACGCTCATTCTATATCATGATTTAGTTAGAATCACCCATCTACGCTCGTTTTACCATTCGACGTATGTTTTAGACCATATCTATCTAGGTTAGAATCACCCATCCACACCCGTTTTGACTATTCTATGTTCACACTATTCCATATTTTGGACCGAATCACTCATTTTTACTTGTTTTCACCAATCTAAGCTCATTCTGTACCATAATTTGGTTTGAATTCCCTGTCCATATTCGTTTTCATCAATCGACGACTATTCTAGACCATATCTCGGTTACGATCACCCATCGATACCCGTTTAACCATTCTAACGCTCATTCGATACCATGTTTCAGTTAGAACACCATCTGCACTCGTTTTTACCATTCGATGCCTGTGTTTAGACCATATTTTGGTTAGAATTGCCGACCTAAATACGTTCTCATCATTCTACTCCCATTCTCACACTAACCTGTCGATCAGGATCACATTTCAGTGCCTGTCGTCGCAAATCCGTGCCACTTTTACAGCATATTTCGGTTAGAATCACCCGTCTATATTCGTTTTCACCAGTCTACGCATGTTCTACACCATGTTTCGGTTGGAATTGCTCACCGGTACTCGTTTTCATGATTCTGCCCCTGTTTTATACCGTATTTCGGCTGAATCAACAATCTAAACTCGTTTTCGTCATTCTACGATCATAGTATGCCATGTTTCGGCTCGAATCACTCATTTATCCTTGTTTTCACCATTTTACGCATTTGATGCCTCATTTCGGTTAGAATTATATTCTTATAATCGTTTCACCAATCTTGGCGACTTTATACCATATGTTGGTGAAGAATCACCCGTCCATACTTGTTTTCGCTGTTCTACGCCCACTCTACAACATAATTCCGGTTAGTATCACACCTATATACTCGTTTTCGCTTTCAAAGCTCGTTTTACACCATATTTCGGTTAGTATACCATGTTTCGCCTAGGAAGGCCCATCGATACTCGTTTAACCGTTCTACGCTCATTCTATATCATGTTTCAGTTAGAATCACCCATCTACGCTCGTTTTACCATTCTACGCTCATTCTATAGAGCATATGTCGGTTACGATCACCCATCGATACCCGTTTAACCATTCTACGCTTATTCTATATCATGTTTCAGTTAGAATCACCCATCTGCACTCGTTTTTACCATTCGACGCCTGTTTTAGACCATATTTTGGCTAGAATTATTGACCCAAATACGTTCTCATTATTCTACTCCCATTCTCACACTAACCCGTCGACCAGGATCACATTTCAGTGCCTGTCTTCGCAAATCCGTGCCACTTTTACAGCATATTTCGGTTAGAATCACCCATCTATACTCGTTTTCACCAGTCTACGCACGTTCTACACCATGTTTCGGTTGGAATCGCTCACCGATACTCGTTTTCATGATTCTGCCCCTGTTTTATACCGTATTTCGGCTAGAATCAACGATCTAAACTCGTTTTCGTCATTCTACGATCATAGTATGCCATGTTTCGCTTAGGAAGGCCCATCGATACTCGTTTAACCATTCTACGCTCATTCTATATCATGATTCAGTTAGAATCACCCATCTACGCTCGTTTTACCATTCGACGTATGTTTTAGACCATATCTATCTAGGTTAGAATCACCCATCCACACCCGTTTTGACTATTCTATGTTCACACTATTCCATATTTTGGACCGAATCACTCATTTTTACTTGTTTTCACCAATCTAAGCTCATTCTGTACCATAATTTTGGTTTGAATTCCCTGTCCATATTCGTTTTCATCAATCGACGACTATTCTAGACCATATCTCGGTTACGATCACCCATCGATACCCGTTTAACCATTCTACGCTCATTCGATACCATGTTTCAGTTAGAATCACCCATCTGCACTCGTTTTTACCATTCGATGCCTGTGTTTAGACCATATTTTGGTTAGAATTACCGACCTAAATACGTTCTCATCATTCTACTCCCATTCTCACACTAACCCGTCGATCAGGATCACATTTCAGTGCCTGTCTTCGCAAATCCGTGCCACTTTTACAGCATATTTCGGTTAGAATCACCCGTCTATACTCGTTTTCACCAGTTTACGCATGTTCTACACCATGTTTCGGTTGGAATTGCTCACCGGTACTCGTTTTCATGATTCTGCCCCTGTTTTATACCGTATTTCGGCTAGAATCAACAATCTAAACTCGTTTTCGTCATTCTACGATCATAGTATGCCATGTTTCGGCTCGAATCACTCATTTATCCTTGTTTTCACCATTTTACGAGCATTTGATGCCTCATTTCGGTTAGAATCATATTCTTATAATCGTTTCACCAATCTTGGCGACTTTATACCATATGTTGGTGAAGAATCACCCGTCCATACTTGTTTTCGCTGTTCTACGCCCACTCTACAACATAATTCCGGTTAGTATCACACCTATATACTCGTTTTCGCTTTCAAAGCTCGTTTTATACCATATTTCGGTTAGTATACCATGTTTCGCCTAGGAAGGCCCATCGATACTCGTTTAACCGTTCTACGCTCATTCTATATCATGTTTCAGTTAGAATCACCCATCTACGCTCGTTTTACCATTCTACGCTCATTCTATAGAGCATATCTCGGTTACGATCACCCATCGATACCCGTTTAACCATTCTACGCTTATTCTATATCATGTTTCAGTTAGAATCACCCATCTGCACTCGTTTTTACCATTCGACGCCTGTTTTAGACCATATTTTGGCTAGAATTATTGACCCAAATACGTTCTCATTATTCTACTCCCATTCTCACACTAACCCGTCGACCAGGATCACATTTCAGTGCCTGTCTTCGCAAATCCGTGCCACTTTTACAGCATATTTCGGTTAGAATCACCCATCTATACTCGTTTTCACCAGTCTACGCACGTTCTACACCATGTTTCGGTTGGAATCGCTCACCGGTACTCGTTTTCATGATTCTGCCCCTGTTTTATACCGTATTTCGGCTAGAATCAACGATCTAAACTCGTTTTCGTCATTCTACGATCATAGTATGCCATGTTTCGCTTAGGAAGGCCCATCGATACTCGTTTAACCATTCTACGCTCATTCTATATCATGATTCAGTTAGAATCACCCATCTACGCTCGTTTTACCATTCGACGTATGTTTTAGACCATATCTATCTAGGTTAGAATCACCCATCCACACCCGTTTTGACTATTCTATGTTCACACTATTCCATATTTTGGACCGAATCACTCATTTTTACTTGTTTTCACCAATCTAAGCTCATTCTGTACCATAATTTTGGTTTGAATTCCCTGTCCATATTCGTTTTCATCAATCGACGACTATTCTAGACCATATCTCGGTTACGATCACCCATCGATACCCGTTTAACCATTCTACGCTCATTCGATACCATGTTTCAGTTAGAATCACCCATCTGCACTCGTTTTTACCATTCGATGCCTGTGTTTAGACCATATTTTGGTTAGAATTGCCGACCTAAATACGTTCTCATCATTCTACTCCCATTCTCACACTAACCCGTCGATCAGGATCACATTTCAGTGCCTGTCGTCGCAAATCCGTGCCACTTTTACAGCATATTTCGGTTAGAATCACCCGTCTATACTCGTTTTCACCAGTCTACGCATGTTCTACACCATGTTTCGGTTGGAATTGCTCATCGGTACTCGTTTTCATGATTCTGCCCCTGTTTTATACCGTATTTCGGCTAGAATCAACAATCTAAACTCGTTTTCGTCATTCTACGATCATAGTATGCCATGTTTCGGCTCGAATCACTCATTTATCCTTGTTTTCACCATTTTACGAGCATTTGATGCCTCATTTCGGTTAGAATCATATTCTTATAATCGTTTCACCAATCTAGGCGACTTTATACCATATGTTGGTGAAGAATCACCCGTCCATACTTGTTTTCGCTGTTCTACGCCCACTCTACAACATAATTCCGGTTAGTATCACACCTATATACTCGTTTTCGCTTTCAAAGCTCGTTTTACACCATATTTCGGTTAGTATACCATGTTTCGCCTAGGAAGGCCCATCGATACTCGTTTAACCGTTCTACGCTCATTCTATATCATGTTTCAGTTAGAATCACCCATCTACGCTCGTTTTACCATTCTACGCTCATTCTATAGAGCATATCTCGGTTACGATCACCCATCGATACCCGTTTAACCATTCTACGCTTATTCTATATCATGTTTCAGTTAGAATCACCCATCTGCACTCGTTTTTACCATTCGACGCCTGTTTTAGACCATATTTTGGCTAGAATTATTGACCCAAATACGTTCTCATTATTCTACTCCCATTCTCACACTAACCCGTCGACCAGGATCACATTTCAGTGCCTGTCTTCGCAAATCCGTGCCACTTTTACAGCATATTTCGGTTAGAATCACCCGTCTATACTCGTTTTCACCAGTCTACGCACGTTCTACACCATGTTTCGGTTGGAATCGCTCACCGGTACTCGTTTTCATGATTCTGCCCCTGTTTTATACTAGAATCAACGATCTAAACTCGTTTTCGTCATTCTACGATCATAGTATGCCATGTTTCGCTTAGGAAGGCCCATCGATACTCGTTTAACCATTCTACGCTCATTCTATATCATGATTCAGTTAGAATCACCCATCTACGCTCGTTTTACCATTCGACGTATGTTTTAGACCATATCTATCTAGGTTAGAATCACCCATCCACACCCGTTTTGACTATTCTATGTTCACACTATTCCATATTTTGGACCGAATCACTCATTTTTACTTGTTTTCACCAATCTAAGCTCATTTTGTACCATAATTTTGGTTTGAATTCCCTGTCCATATTCGTTTTCATCAATCGACGACTATTCTAGACCATATCTCGGTTACGATCACCCATCGATACCCGTTTAACCATTCTACGCTCATTCGATACCATGTTTCAGTTAGAATCACCCACCTGCACTCGTTTTTACCATTCGATGCCTGTGTTTAGACCATATTTTGGTTAGAATTGCCGACCTAAATATGTTCTCATCATTCTACTCCCATTCTCACACTAACCCGTCGATCAGGATCACATTTCAGTGCCTGTCGTCGCAAATCCGTGCCACTTTTACAGCATATTTCGGTTAGAATCACCCGTCTATACTCGTTTTCACCAGTCTACGCATGTTCTACACCATGTTTCGGTTGGAATTGCTCACCGGTACTCGTTTTCATGATTCTGCCCCTGTTTTATACCGTATTTCGGCTAGAATCAACAATCTAAACTCGTTTTCGTCATTCTACGATCATAGTATGCCATGTTTCGGCTCGAATCACTCATTTATCCTTGTTTTCACCATTTTACGAGCATTTGATGCCTCATTTCGGTTAGAATCATATTCTTATAATCGTTTCACCAATCTAGGCGACTTTATACCATATGTTGGTGAAGAATCACCCGTCCATACTTGTTTTCGCTGTTCTACGCCCACTCTACAACATAATTCCGGTTAGTATCACACCTATATACTCGTTTTCGCTTTCTAAGCTCGTTTTACACCATATTTCGGTTAGTATACCATGTTTCGCCTAGGAAGGCCCATCGATACTCGTTTAACCGTTCTACGCTCATTCTATATCATGTTTCAGTTAGAATCACCCATCTACGCTCGTTTTACCATTCTACGCTCATTCTATAGAGCATATCTCGGTTACGATCACCCATCGATACCCGTTTAACCATTCTACGCTCATTCTATATCATGTTTCAGTTAGAATCACCCATCTGCACTCGTTTTTACCATTCGACGCCTGTTTTAGACCATATTTTGGCTAGAATTGCTGACCTAAATACGTTCTCATTATTCTACTCCCATTCTCACACTAACCCGTCGATCAGGATCACATTTCAGTGCCTGTCTTCGCAAATCCGTGCCACTTTTACAACATATTTCGGTTAGAATCACCCGTCTATACTCGTTTTCACCAGTCTACGCACGTTCTACACCATGTTTCGGTTGGAATCGCTCACCGGTACTCGTTTTCATGATTCTGCCCCTGTTTTATACCGTATTTCGGCTAGAATCAACGATCTAAATTCGTTTTCGTCATTCTACGATCATAGTATGCCATGTTTCGCTTAGGAAGGCCCATCGATACTCGTTTAACCATTCTACGCTCATTCTATATCATGATTCAGTTAGAATCACCCATCTACGCTCGTTTTACCATTCGACGTATGTTTTAGACCATATCTATCTAGGTTAGAATCACCCATCCACACCCGTTTTGACTATTCTATGTTCACACTATTCCATATTTTGGACCGAATCACTCATTTTTACTTGTTTTCACCAATCTAAGCTCATTCTGTACCATAATTTTGGTTTGAATTCCCTGTCCATATTCGTTTTCATCAATCGACGACTATTCTAGACCATATCTCGGTTACGATCACCCATCGATACCCGTTTAACCATTCTACGCTCATTCGATACCATGTTTCAGTTAGAATCACCCATCTGCACTCGTTTTTACCATTCGATGCCTGTGTTTAGACCATATTTTGGTTAGAATTGCCGACCTAAATACGTTCTCATCATTCTACTCCCATTCTCACACTAACCCGTCGATCAGGATCACATTTCAGTGCCTGTCTTCGCAAATCCGTGCCACTTTTACAGCATATTTCGGTTAGAATCACCCGTCTATACTCGTTTTCACCAGTCTACGCATGTTCTACACCATGTTTCGGTTAGAATTGCTCACCGGTACTCGTTTTCATGATTCTGCCCCTGTTTTTATACCGTATTTCGGCTAGAATCAACAATCTAAACTCGTTTTCGTCATTCTACGATCATAGTATGCCATGTTTCGGCTCGAATCACTCATTTATCCTTGTTTTCACCATTTTACGAGCTTTTGATGCCTCATTTCGGTTAGAATCATATTCTTATAATCGTTTCACCAATCTTGGCGACTTTATACCATATGTTGGTGAAGAATCACCCGTCCATACTTGTTTCGCGCTGTTCTACGCCCACTCTACAACATAATTTCGGTTAGTATCACACCTATATACTCGTTTTCGCTTTCAAAGCTCGTTTTACACCATATTTCGGTTAGTATACCATGTTTCGCCTAGGAAGGCCCATCGATACTCGTTTAACCGTTCTACGCTCATTCTATATCATGTTTCAGTTAGAATCACCCGTCTACGCTCGTTTTACCATTCTACGCTCATTCTATAGAGCATATCTCGGTTACGATCACCCATCGATACCCGTTTAACCATTCTACGCTTATTCTATATCATGTTTCAGTTAGAATCACCCATCTGCACTCGTTTTTACCATTCGACGCCTGTTTTAGACCATATTTTGGCTAGAATTATTGACCCAAATACGTTCTCATTATTCTACTCCCATTCTCACACTAACCCGTCGACCAGGATCACATTTCAGTGCCTGTCTTCGCAAATCCGTGCCACTTTTACAGCATATTTCGGTTAGAATCACCCGTCTATACTCGTTTTCACCAGTCTACGTACGTTCTACACCATGTTTCGGTTGGAATCGCTCACCGGTACTCGTTTTCATGATTCTGCCCCTGTTTTATACCGTATTTCGGCTAGAATCAACGATCTAAACTCGTTTTCGTCATTCTACGATCATAGTATGCCATGTTTCGCTTAGGAAGGCCCATCGATACTCGTTTAACCATTCTACGCTCATTCTATATCATGATTCAGTTAGAATCACCCATCTACGCTCGTTTTACCATTCGACGTATGTTTTAGACCATATCTATCTAGGTTAGAATCACCCATCCACACCCGTTTTGACTATTCTATGTTCACACTATTCCATATTTTGGACCGAATCACTCATTTTTACTTGTTTTCACCAATCTAAGCTCATTCTGTACCATAATTTTGGTTTGAATTCCCTGTCCATATTCGTTTTCATCAATCGACGACTATTCTAGACCATATCTCGGTTACGATCACCCATCGATACCCGTTTAACCATTCTACGCTCATTCGATACCATGTTTCAGTTAGAATCACCCATCTGCACTCGTTTTTACCATTCGATGCCTGTGTTTAGACCATATTTTGGTTAGAATTGCCGACCTAAATACGTTCTCATCATTCTACTCCCATTCTCACACTAACCCGTCGATCAGGATCACATTTCAGTGCCTGTCTTCGCAAATCCGTGCCACTTTTACAGCATATTTCGGTTAGAATCACCCGTCTATACTCGTTTTCACCAGTCTACGCATGTTCTACACCATATTTCGGTTAGAATTGCTCACCGGTACTCGTTTTCATGATTCTGCCCCTGTTTTATACCGTATTTCGGCTAGAATCAACAATCTAAACTCGTTTTCGTCATTCTACGATCATAGTATGCCATGTTTCGGCTCGAATCACTCATTTATCCTTGTTTTCACCATTTTACGAGCATTTGATGCCTCATTTCGGTTAGAATCATATTCTTATAATCGTTTCACCAATCTTGGCGACTTTATACCATATGTTGGTGAAGAATCACCCGTCCATACTTGTTTTCGCTGTTCTACGCCCACTCTACAACATAATTTCGGTTAGTATCACACCTATATACTCGTTTTCGCTTTCAAAGCTCGTTTTACACCATATTTCGGTTAGTATACCATGTTTCGCCTAGGAAGGCCCATCGATACTCGTTTAACCGTTCTACGCTCATTCTATATCATGTTTCAGTTAGAATCACCCGTCTACGCTCGTTTTACCATTCTACGCTCATTCTATAGAGCATATCTCGGTTACGATCACCCATCGATACCCGTTTAACCATTCTACGCTTATTCTATATCATGTTTCAGTTAGAATCACCCATCTGCACTCGTTTTTACCATTCGACGCCTGTTTTAGACCATATTTTGGCTAGAATTATTGACCCAAATACGTTCTCATTATTCTACTCCCATTCTCACACTAACCCGTCGACCAGGATCACATTTCAGTGCCTGTCTTCGCAAATCCGTGCCACTTTTACAGCATATTTCGGTTAGAATCACCCATCTATACTCGTTTTCACCAGTCTACGCACGTTCTACACCATGTTTCGGTTGGAATCGCTCACCGGTACTCGTTTTCATGATTCTGCCCCTGTTTTATACCGTATTTCGGCTAGAATCAACGATCTAAACTCGTTTTCGTCATTCTACGATCATAGTATGCCATGTTTCGCTTAGGAAGGCCCATCGATACTCGTTTAACCATTCTACGCTCATTCTATATCATGATTCAGTTAGAATCACCCATCTACGCTCGTTTTACCATTCGACGTATGTTTTAGACCATATCTATCTAGGTTAGAATCACCCATCCACACCCGTTTTGACTATTCTATGTTCACACTATTCCATATTTTGGACCGAATCACTCATTTTTACTTGTTTTCACCAATCTAAGCTCATTCTGTACCATAATTTTGGTTTGAATTCCCTGTCCATATTCGTTTTCATCAATCGACGACTATTCTAGACCATATCTCGGTTACGATCACCCATCGATACCCGTTTAACCATTCTACGCTCATTCGATACCATGTTTCAGTTAGAATCACCCATCTGCACTCGTTTTTACCATTCGATGCCTGTGTTTAGACCATATTTTGGTTAGAATTGCCGACCTAAATACGTTCTCATCATTCTACTCCCATTCTCACACTAACCCGTCGATCAGGATCACATTTCAGTGCCTGTCTTCGCAAATCCGTGCCACTTTTACAGCATATTTCGGTTAGAATCACCCGTCTATACTCGTTTTCACCAGTCTACGCATGTTCTACACCATGTTTCGGTTGGAATTGCTCACCGGTACTCGTTTTCATGATTCTGCCCCTGTTTTATACCGTATTTCGGCTAGAATCAACAATCTAAACTCGTTTTCGTCATTCTACGATCATAGTATGCCATGTTTCGGCTCGAATCACTCATTTATCCTTGTTTTCACCATTTTACGAGCATTTGATGCCTCATTTCGGTTAGAATCATATTCTTATAATCGTTTCACCAATCTTGGCGACTTTATACCATATGTTGGTGAAGAATCACCCGTCCATACTTGTTTTCGCTGTTCTATGCCCACTCTACAACATAATTCCGGTTAGTATCACACCTATATACTCGTTTTTGCTTTCAAAGCTCGTTTTACACCATATTTCGGTTAGTATACCATGTTTCGCCTAGGAAGGCCCATCGATACTCGTTTAACCGTTCTACGCTCATTCTATATCATGTTTCAGTTAGAATCACCCATCTACGCTCGTTTTACCATTCTACGCTCATTCTATAGAGCATATCTCGGTTACGATCACCCATCGATACCCGTTTAACCATTCTACGCTTATTCTATATCATGTTTCAGTTAGAATCACCCATCTGCACTCGTTTTTACCATTCGACGCCTGTTTTAGACCATATTTTGGCTAGAATTATTGACCCAAATACGTTCTCATTATTCTACTCCCATTCTCACACTAACCCGTCGACCAGGATCACATTTCAGTGCCTGTCTTCGCAAATCCGTGCCACTTTTACAGCATATTTCGGTTAGAATCACCCATCTATACTCGTTTTCACCAGTCTACGCACGTTCTACACCATGTTTCGGTTGGAATCGCTCACCGGTACTCGTTTTCATGATTCTGCCCCTGTTTTATACCGTATTTCGGCTAGAATCAACGATCTAAACTCGTTTTCGTCATTCTACGATCATAGTATGCCATGTTTCGCTTAGGAAGGCCCATCGATACTCGTTTAACCATTCTACGCTCATTCTATATCATGATTCAGTTAGAATCACCCATCTACGCTCGTTTTACCATTCGACGTATGTTTTAGACCATATCTATCTAGGTTAGAATCACCCATCCACACCCGTTTTGACTATTCTATGTTCACACTATTCCATATTTTGGACCGAATCACTCATTTTTACTTGTTTTCACCAATCTAAGCTCATTCTGTACCATAATTTTGGTTTGAATTCCCTGTCCATATTCGTTTTCATCAATCGACGACTATTCTAGACCATATCTCGGTTACGATCACCCATCGATACCCGTTTAAACCATTCTACGCTCATTCGATACCATGTTTCAGTTAGAATCACCCATCTGCACTCGTTTTTACCATTCGATGCCTGTGTTTAGACCATATTTTGGTTAGAATTGCCGACCTAAATACGTTCTCATCATTCTACTCCATTCTCACACTAACTCGTCGATCAGGATCACATTTCAGTGCCTGTCGTCGCAAATCCGTGCCACTTTTACAGCATATTTCGGTTAGAATCACCCGTCTATACTCGTTTTCACCAGTCTACGCATGTTCTACACCATGTTTCGGTTGGAATTGCTCACCGGTACTCGTTTTCATGATTCTGCCCCTGTTTTATACCGTATTTCGGCTAGAATCAACAATCTAAACTCGTTTTCGTCATTCTACGATCATAGTATGCCATGTTTCGGCTCGAATCACTCATTTATCCTTGTTTTCACCATTTTACGAGCATTTGATGCCTCATTTCGGTTAGAATCATATTCTTATAATCGTTTCACCAATCTTGGCGACTTTATACCATATGTTGGTGAAGAATCACCCGTCCATACTTGTTTTCGCTGTTCTACGCCCACTCTACAACATAATTCCGGTTACTATCACACCTATATACTCGTTTTCGCTTTCAAAGCTCGTTTTACACCATATTTCGGTTAGTATACCATGTTTCGCCTAGGAAGGCCCATCGATACTCGTTTAACCGTTCTACGCTCATTCTATATCATGTTTCAGTTAGAATCACCCATCTACGCTCGTTTTACCATTCTACGCTCATTCTATAGAGCATATCTCGGTTACGATCACCCATCGATACCCGTTTAACCATTCTACGCTTATTCTATATCATGTTTCAGTTAGAATCACCCATCTGCACTCGTTTTTACCATTCGACGCCTGTTTTAGACCATATTTTGGCTAGAATTATTGACCCAAATACGTTCTCATTATTCTACTCCCCATTCTCACACTAACCCGTCGACCAGGATCACATTTCAGTGCCTGTCTTCGCAAATCCGTGCCACTTTTACAGCATATTTCGGTTAGAATCACCCATCTATACTCATTTTCACCAGTCTACGCACGTTCTACACCATGTTTCGGTTGGAATCGCTCACCGGTACTCGTTTTCATGATTCTGCCCCTGTTTTATACCGTATTTCGGCTAGAATCAACGATCTAAACTCGTTTTCGTCATTCTACGATCATAGTATGCCATGTTTCGTTTAGGAAGGCCCATCGATACTCGTTTAACCATTCTACGCTCATTCTATATCATGATTCAGTTAGAATCACCCATCTACGCTCGTTTTACCATTCGACGTATGTTTTAGACCATATCTATCTAGGTTAGAATCACCCATCCACACCCGTTTTGACTATTCTATGTTCACACTATTCTATATTTTGGACCGAATCACTCATTTTTACTTGTTTTCACCAATCTAAGCTCATTCTGTACCATAATTTTGGTTTGAATTCCCTGTCCATATTCGTTTTCATCAATCGACGACTATTCTAGACCATATCTCGGTTACGATCACCCATCGATACCCGTTTAACCATTCTACGCTCATTCGATACCATGTTTCAGTTAGAATCACCCATCTGCACTCGTTTTTACCATTCGATGCCTGTGTTTAGACCATATTTTGGTTAGAATTGCCGACCTAAATACGTTCTCATCATTCTACTCCCATTCTCACACTAACCCGTCGATCAGGATCACATTTCAGTGCCTGTCGTCGCAAATCCGTGCCACTTTTACAGCATATTTCGGTTAGAATCACCCGTCTATACTCGTTTTCACCAGTCTACGCATGTTCTACACCATGTTTCGGTTGGAATTGCTCACCGGTACTCGTTTTCATGATTCTGCCCCTGTTTTATACCGTATTTCGGCTAGAATCAACAATCTAAACTCGTTTTCGTCATTCTACGATCATAGTATGCCATGTTTCGGCTCGAATCACTTATTTATCCTTGTTTTCACCATTTTACGAGCATTTGATGCCTCATTTCGGTTAGAATCATATTCTTATAATCGTTTCACCAATCTTGGCGACTTTATACCATATGTTGGTGAAGAATCACCCGTCCATACTTGTTTTCGCTGTTCTACGCCCACTCTACAACATAATTCCGGTTAGTATCACACCTATATACTCGTTTTCGCTTTCAAAGCTCGTTTTACACCATATTTCGGTTAGTATACCATGTTTCGCCTAGGAAGGCCCATCGATACTCGTTTAACCGTTCTACGCTTATTCTATATCATGTTTCAGTTAGAATCACCCATCTACGCTCGTTTTACCATTCTACGCTCATTCTATAGAGCATATGTCGGTTACGATCACCCATCGATACCCGTTTAACCATTCTACGCTTATTCTATATCATGTTTCAGTTAGAATCACCCATCTGCACTCGTTTTTACCATTCGACGCCTGTTTTAGACCATATTTTGGCTAGAATTATTGACCCAAATACGTTCTCATTATTCTACTCCCATTCTCACACTAACCCGTCGACCAGGATCACATTTCAGTGCCTGTCTTCGCAAATCCGTGCCACTTTTACAGCATATTTCGGTTAGAATCACCCATCTATACTCGTTTTCACCAGTCTACGCACGTTCTACACCATGTTTCGGTTGGAATCGCTCACCGGTACTCGTTTTCATGATTCTGCCCCTGTTTTATACCGTATTTCGGCTAGAATCAACGATCTAAACTCGTTTTCGTCATTCTACGATCATAGTATGCCATGTTTTGCTTAGGAAGGCCCATCGATACTCGTTTAACCATTCTACGCTCATTCTATATCATGATTCAGTTAGAATCACCCATCTACGCTCGTTTTACCATTCGACGTATGTTTTAGACCATATCTATCTAGGTTAGAATCATCCATCCACACCCGTTTTGACTATTCTATGTTCACACTATTCCATATTTTGGACCGAATCACTCATTTTTACTTGTTTTCACCAATCTAAGCTCATTCTGTACCATAATTTTGGTTTGAATTCCCTGTCCATATTCGTTTTCATCAATCGACGACTATTCTAGACCATATCTCGGTTACGATCACCCATCGATACCCGTTTAACCATTCTACGCTCATTCGATACCATGTTTCAGTTAGAATCACCCATCTGCACTCGTTTTTACCATTCGATGCCTGTGTTTAGACCATATTTTGGTTAGAATTGCCGACCTAAATACGTTCTCATCATTCTACTCCCATTCTCACACTAACCCGTCGATCAGGATCACATTTCAGTGCCTGTCGTCGCAAATCCGTGCCACTTTTACAGCATATTTCGGTTAGAATCACCCGTCTATACTCGTTTTCACCAGTCTACGCATGTTCTACACCATGTTTCGGTTGGAATTGCTCACCGGTACTCGTTTTCATGATTCTGCCCCTGTTTTATACCGTATTTCGGCTAGAATCAACAATCTAAACTCGTTTTCGTCATTCTACGATCATAGTATGCCATGTTTCGGCTCGAATCACTCATTTATCCTTGTTTTCACCATTTTACGAGCATTTGATGCCTCATTTCGGTTAGAATCATATTCTTATAATCGTTTCACCAATCTTGGCGACTTTATACCATATGTTGGTGAAGAATCACCCATCCATACTTGTTTTCGCTGTTCTACGCCCACTCTACAACATAATTCCGGTTAGTATCACACCTATATACTCGTTTTCGCTTTCAAAGCTCGTTTTACACCATATTTCGGTTAGTATACCATGTTTCGCCTAGGAAGGCCCATCGATACTCGTTTAACCGTTCTACGCTCATTCTATATCATGTTTCAGTTAGAATCACCCATCTACGCTCGTTTTACCATTCTACGCTCATTCTATAGAGCATATCTCGGTTACGATCACCCATCGATACCCGTTTAACCATTCTACGCTTATTCTATATCATGTTTCAGTTAGAATCACCCATCTGCACTCGTTTTTACATTCGACGCCTGTTTTAGACCATATTTTGGCTAGAATTATTGACCCAAATACGTTCTCATTATTCTACTCCCATTCTCACACTAACCCGTCGACCAGGATCACATTTCAGTGCCTGTCTTCGCAAATCCGTGCCACTTTTACAGCATATTTCGGTTAGAATCACCCATCTATACTCGTTTTCACCAGTCTACGCACGTTCTACACCATGTTTCGGTTGGAATCGCTCACCGGTACTCGTTTTCATGATTCTGCCCCTGTTTTATATCGTATTTCGGCTAGAATCAACGATCTAAATTCGTTTTCGTCATTCTACGATCATAGTATGCCATGTTTCGCTTAGGAAGGCCCATCGATACTCGTTTAAACCATTCTACGCTCATTCTATATCATGATTCAGTTAGAATCACCCATCTACGCTCGTTTTACCATTCGACGTATGTTTTAGACCCTATCTATCTAGGTTAGAATCACCCATCCACACCCGTTTTGACTATTCTATGTTCACACTATTCCATATTTTGGACCGAATCACTCATTTTTACTTGTTTTCACCAATCTAAGCTCATTCTGTACCATAATTTTGGTTTGAATTCCCTGTCCATATTCGTTTTCATCAATCGACGACTATTCTAGACCATATCTCGGTTACGATCACCCATCGATACCCGTTTAACTATTCTACGCTCATTCGATACCATGTTTCAGTTAGAATCACCCATCTGCACTCGTTTTTACCATTCGATGCCTGTGTTTAGACCATATTTTGGTTAGAATTGCCGACCTAAATACGTTCTCATCATTCTACTCCCATTCTCACACTAACCAGTCGATCAGGATCACATTTCAGTGCCTGTCGTCGCAAATCCGTGCCACTTTTACAGCATATTTCGGTTAGAATCACCCGTCTATACTCGTTTTCACCAGTCTACGCATGTTCTACACCATGTTTCGGTTGGAATTGCTCACCGGTACTCGTTTTCATGATTCTGCCCCTGTTTTATACCGTATTTCGGCTAGAATCAACAATCTAAACTCGTTTTCGTCATTCTACGATCATAGTATGCCATGTTTCGGCTCGAATCACTCATTTATCCTTGTTTTCACCATTTTACGAGCATTTGATGCCTCATTTCGGTTAGAATCATATTCTTATAATCGTTTCACCAATCTAGGCGACTTTATACCATATGTTGGTGAAGAATCACCCGTCCATACTTGTTTTCGCTGTTCTACGCCCACTCTACAACATAATTCCGGTTAGTATCGCACCTATATACTCGTTTTCGCTTTCTAAGCTCGTTTTACACCATATTTCGGTTAGTATACCATGTTTCGCCTAGGAAGGCCCATCGATACTCGTTTAACCGTTCTACGCTCATTCTATATCATGTTTCAGTTAGAATCACCCATCTACGCTCGTTTTACCATTCTACGCTCATTCTATAGAGCATATCTCGGTTACGATCACCCATCGATACCCGTTTAACCATTCTACGCTTATTCTATATCATGTTTCAGTTAGAATCACCCATCTGTACTCGTTTTTACCATTCGACGCCTGTTTTAGACTATATTTTGGCTAGAATTGCTGACCTAAATACGTTCTCATTTTTTTACTCCCATTCTCACACTAACCCGTCGACCAGGATCACATTTCAGTGCCTGTCTTCGCAAATCCGTGCCACTTTTACAACATATTTCGGTTAGAATCACCCGTCTATACTCGTTTTCACCAGTCTACGCACGTTCTACACCATGTTTCGGTTGGAATCGCTCACCGGTACTCGTTTTCATGATTCTGCCCCTGTTTTATACCGTATTTCGGCTAGAATCAACGATCTAAATTCGTTTTCGTCATTCTACGATCATAGTATGCCATGTTTCGCTTAGGAAGGCCCATCGATACTCGTTTAACCATTCTACGCTCATTCTATATCATGATTCAGTTAGAATCACCCATCTACGCTCGTTTTACCATTCGACGTATGTTTTAGACCATATCTATCTAGGTTAGAATCACCCATCCACACCCGTTTTGACTATTCTATGTTCACACTATTCCATATTTTGGACCGAATCACTCATTTTTACTTGTTTTCACCAATCTAAGCTCATTCTGTACCATAATTTTGGTTTGAATTCCCTGTCCATATTCGTTTTCATCAATCGACGACTATTCTAGACCATATCTCGGTTACGATCACCCATCGATACCCGTTTAACCATTCTACGCTCATTCGATACCATGTTTCAGTTAGAATCACCCATCTGCACTCGTTTTTACCATTCGATGCCTGTGTTTAGACCATATTTTGGTTAGAATTGCCGACCTAAATACGTTCTCATCATTCTACTCCCATTCTCACACTAACCCGTCGATCAGGATCACATTTCAGTGCCTGTCGTCGCAAATCCGTGCCACTTTTACAGCATATTTCGGTTAGAATCACCCGTCTATACTCGTTTTCACCAGTCTACGCATGCTCTACACCATGTTTCGGTTGGAATTGCTCACCGGTACTCGTTTTCATGATTCTGCCCCTGTTTTATACCGTATTTCGGCTAGAATCAACAATCTAAACTCGTTTTCGTCATTCTACGATCATAGTATGCCATGTTTCGGCTCGAATCACTCATTTATCCTTGTTTTCACCATTTTACGAGCATTTGATGCCTCATTTCGGTTAGAATCATATTCTTATAATCGTTTCACCAATCTAGGCGACTTTATACCATATGTTGGTGAAGAATCACCCGTCCATACTTGTTTTCGCTATTCTACGCCCACTCAACAATATAATTCCGGCTAGTATCACACCTATATACTCGTTTTCGCTTTCTAAGCTCGTTTTACACCATATTTCGGTTAGTATACCATGTTTCGCCTAGGAAGGCCCATCGATACTCGTTTAACCGTTCTACGCTCATTCTATATCATGTTTCAGTTAGAATCACCCATCTACGCTCGTTTTACCATTCTACGCTCATTCTATAGAGCATATCTCGGTTACGATCACCCATCGATACCCGTTTAACCATTCTACGCTCATTCTATATCATGTTTCAGTTAGAATCACCCATCTGCACTCGTTTTTACCATTCGACGCCTGTTTTAGACTATATTTTGGCTAGAATTGCTGACCTAAATACGTTCTCATTTATTCTACTCCCATTCTCACACTAACCCGTCGATCAGGATCACATTTCAGTGCCTGTCTTCGCAAATCCGTGCCACTTTTACAACATATTTCGGTTAGAATCACCCGTCTATACTCGTTTTCACCAGTCTACGCACGTTCTACACCATGTTTCGGTTGGAATCGCTCACCGGTACTCGTTTTCATGATTCTGCCCCTTGTTTTATACCGTATTTCGGCTAGAATCAACGATCTAAATTCGTTTTCGTCATTCTACGATCATAGTATGCCATATTTCGCTTCGGAAGGCCCATCGATACTCGTTTAACCATTCTACGCTCATTCTATATCATGATTCAGTTAGAATCACCCATCTACGCTCGTTTTACCATTCGACGTATGTTTTAGACCATATCTATCTAGGTTAGAATCACCCATCCACACCCGTTTTGACTATTCTATGTTCACACTATTCCATATTTTGGACCGAATCACTCATTTTTACTTGTTTTCACCAATCCTAAGCTCATTCTGTACCATAATTTTGGTTTGAATTCCCTGTCCATATTCGTTTTCATCAATCGACGACTATTCTAGACCATATCTCGGTTACGATCACCCATCGATACTCGTTTAACCATTCTACGCTCATTCGATACCATATTTCAGTTAGAACACCCATCTGCACTCGTTTTTACCATTCGATGCCTGTGTTTAGACCATATTTTGGTTAGAATTGCCGACCTAAATACGTTCTCATCATTCTACTCCCATTCTCACACTAACCCGTCGATCAGGATCATATTTTAGTGCCTGTCTTCGCAAATCCGTGCCACTTTTACAGCATATTTCGGTTAGAATCACCCGTCTATACTCGTTTTCACCAGTCTACGCATGTTCTACACCATGTTTCGGTTGGAATTGCTCACCGGTACTCGTTTCATGATTCTGCCCCTGTTTTATACCGTATTTCGGCTAGAAATCAACAATCTAAACTCGTTTTCGTCATTCTACGATCATAGTATGCCATGTTTCGGCTCGAATCACTCATTTATCCTTGTTTTCACCATTTTACGAGCATTTGATGCCTCATTTCGGTTAGAATCATATTCTTATAATCGTTTCACAATCTTGGCGACTTTATACCATATGTTGGTCGAAGAATCACCCATCCATACTTGTTTTCGCTGTTCTACGCCCACTCTACAACATAATTCCGGTTAGTATCACACCTATATACTCGTTTTCGCTTTCTAGCTCGTTTTACACCATATTTCGGTTAGTATACCATGTTTCGCCTAGGAAGGCCCATCGATACTCGTTTAACCGTTCTACGCTCATTCTATATCATGTTTCAGTTAGAATCACCCGTCTACGCTCGTTTTACCATTCTACGCTCATTCTATAGAGCATATCTCGGTTACGATCACCCATCGATACCCGTTTAACCATTCTACGCTTATTCTATATCATGTTTCAGTTAGAATCACCCATCTGCACTCGTTTTTACCATTCGACGCCTGTTTTAGACCATATTTTGGCTAGAATTATTGACCCAAATACGTTCTCATTATTCTACTCCCATTCTCACACTAACCCGTCGACCAGGATCACATTTCAGTGCCTGTCTTCGCAAATCCGTGCCACTTTTACAGCATATTTCGGTTAGAATCACCCATCTATACTCGTTTTCACCAGTCTACGCACGTTCTACACCATGTTTCGGTTGGAATCGCTCACCGGTACTCGTTTTCATGATTCTGCCCCTGTTTTATACCTGTATTTCGGCTAGAATCAACGATCTAAACTCGTTTTCGTCATTCTACGATCATAGTATGCCATGTTTCGCTTAGGAAGGCCCATCGATACTCGTTTAACCATTCTACGCTCATTCTATATCATGTTTCAGTTAGAATCACCCATCTACGCTCGTTTTACCATTCGAGGTATGTTTTAGACCATATCTATCACGTCAGAATCACCCATCCACACCCGTTTTGACTATTCTACGTTCACACTATTCCATATTTTGGACCGAATCACTCATTTTTACTTGTTTTCACCAATCTAAGCACATTCGGTACCATAATTTTGGTTTGAATTGCCTTGTCCATATTCGTTTTCATCAATCGACGACTATTCTAGACCATATCTCGGTTACGATCACCCATTCGATACCCGTTTAAACCATTCTACTACGCTCATTCGATACCATGTTTCAGTTAGAATCACCCATCTGCACTCGTTTTTTACCATTCGACGCCTGGGTTAGACCATATTTTGGTGAGAATTGCCGACCTAAATACGTTCTCATCATTCTACTCCCATTCTCACACTAACCCGTCGATCAGGATCACATTTCAGTGCCTGTCTTCGCAAATCCGTGCCACTTTTACAGCATATTTCGGTTAGAATCACCCGTCTATACTCGTTTTCACCAGTCTACGCATGTTCTACACCATGTTTCGGTAGAATCGCTCACCGGTACTCGTTTTCATGATTCTGCCCCTATTTTTATACGTATTTCGGCTAGAATCAACGATCTAAACTCGTTTTCGTCATTCTACGATCATAGTATGCCATATTCGGCTCGAATCACTAATTTATCCTTGTTTTCACCATTTTACGAGCATTTGATGCCTCATTTCGGTTAGAATCATATTCTTATAATCGTTCACCAATCTAGGCGACTTTATACCATATGTTGGTGAAGAATCACCCGTCCATACTTGTTTTCCGCTGTTCTACGCCCACTCTACAACATAATTCCGGTTAGTATCGACCTATATACTCGTTTTCGCTTTCTAAGCTCGTTTTACACCATATTTCGGTTAGTATACCATGTTTCGCCTAGGAAGGCCCATCGATACTCGTTTAACCGTTCTACGCTCATTCTATATCATGTTTCAGTTAGAATCACCCATCTACGCTCGTTTTACCATTCTACGCTCATTCTATAGAGCATATCTCGGTTACGATCACCCATCGATACCCGTTTAACCATTCTACGCTCATTCTATATCATGTTTCAGTTAGAATCACCCATCTGCACTCGTTTTTACCATTCGACGCTTGTTTTAGACCATATTTTGGCTAGAATTGTTGACCTAAATACGTTCTCATTATTCTACTCCCATTCTCACACTAACCCGTCGACCAGGATCACATTTCAGTGCCTGTCTTCGCAAATCCGTGCCACTTTTACAGCTATTTCGGTTAGAATCACCCATCTATACTCGTTTTCACCAGTCTACGCATGTTCTACACCATGTTTCGGTTGGAATCGCTCACCGGTACTCGTTTTCATGATTCTGCCCCTGTTTTATACTGTATTTCGGCTAGAATCAACGATCTAAACTCGTTTTCGTCCTTCTACGATCATAGTATGCCATGTTTCGCTTAGGAAGGCCCATCGATACTCGTTTAACCATTCTACGCTCATTCTATATCATGATTCAGTTAGAATCCCCATCTACGCTCGTTTTACCATTCGACGTATGTTTTAGACCATATCTATCTAGGTTAGAATCACCCATCCACACCCGTTTTGACTATTCTATGTTCACACTATTCCATATTTTGGACCGAATCACTCATTTTACTTGTTTTCACCAATCTAAGCTCATTCTGTACCATAATTTTGGTTTGAATTCCCTGTCCATATTCGTTTTCATCAATCGACGACTATTCTAGACCATATCTCGGTTACGATCACCCATCGATACCCGTTTAACCATTCTACGCTCATTCGATACCATGTTTTCAGTTAGAACACCCATCTGCACTCGTTTTTTACCATTCGATGCCTGTGTTTAGACCATATTTGGTTAGAATGCCGACCTAAATACGTTCTCATCATTCTACTCCCATTCTCACACTAACCCGTCGATCAGGATCACATTTCAGTGCCTGTCTTCGCAAATCCGTGCCACTTTTACAGCATATTTCGGTTAGAATCACCCGTCTATACTCGTTTTCACCAGTCTACGCATGTTCTACACCATGTTCGGTTAGAATTGCTCACCGGTACTCGTTTCATGATTCTGCCCTGTTTTATACCGTAATTTCGGCTAGAATCAACAATCTAAACTCGTTTTCGTCATTCTACGATCATAGTATGCCATGTTTCGGCTCGAATCACTCATTTATCCTTGTTTTCACCATTTTACGAGCATTTGATGCTCATTTCGGTTAGAATCATATTCTTATAATCGTTTCACCAATCTTGGCGACTTTATACCATATGTTGGTGAAGAATCACCCATCCATACTTGTTTTCGCTGTTCTACGCCCACTCTACAACATAATTCCGGTTAGTATCGCACCTATATACTCGTTTTCGCTTTCAAAGCTCGTTTTACACCATATTTCGGTTAGTATACATGTTTCGCTAGGAAGGCCCATCGATACTCGTTTAACCGTTCTACGCTCATTCTATATCATGTTTCAGTTAGAATCACCCATCTACGCTCGTTTTACCATTCTACGCTCATTCTATAGAGCATATCTCGGTTACGATCACCCATCGGATACCCGTTTAACCATTCTACGCTTATTCTATATCATGTTTCAGTTAGAATCACCCATCTGCACTCGTTTTTACCATTCGACGCCTGTTTTAGACCATATTTTGGCTAGAATTGTTGACCTAAATACGTTCTCATTATTCTACTCCATTCTCACACTAACCGCTCGACCAGGATCACATTTCAGTGCCTGTCTTCGCAATCCGTGCCACTTTTACAGCAATATTTCGGTTAGAATCACCCTCTATACTCGTTTTCACCAGTCTACGCATGTTCTACACCAATGTTTCGGTTGGAATCGCTCACCGGTACTCGTTTCATGATTCTGCCCCTGTTTTATACCGTATTTCGGCTAGAATCAACGATCTAAACTCGTTTTCGTCCTTCTACGATCATAGTATGCCATGTTTCGCTTAGGAAGGCCCATCGATACTCGGTTTAACCATTCTACGCTCATTCTATATCATGATTCAGTTAGAATCCCCCATCTACGCTCGTTTTACCATTCGACGTATGTTTTAGACCATATCTATCTAGGTGTAGAATCACCCATCCACACCCGTTTTGACTATTCTATGTTCACACTATTCCATATTTTGGACCGAATCACTCATTTTTACTTGTTTTCACCAATCTAAGCTCATTCTGTACCATAATTTTGGTTTGAATTCCTGTCCATATTCGTTTTCATCAATCGACGACTATTCTAGACCATATCTCGGTTACGATCACCCATCGATACCCGTTTAACCATTCTACGCTCATTCGATACCATGTTTCAGTTAGAACACCCATCTGCACTCGTTTTTACCATTCGATGCCTGTGTTTAGACCATATTTTGGTTAGAATTGCCGACCTAAATACGTTCTCATCATTCTACTCCCATTCTCACACTAACCCGTCGATCAGGATCACATTTCAGTGCCTGTCTTCGCAAATCCGTGCCACTTTTACTGCATATTTCGGTTAGAATCACCCGTCAATACTCGTTTTCACCAGTCCTACGCATGTTCTACACCATGTTTCGGTTAGAATTGCTCACCGGTACTCGTTTTCATGATTCTGCCCCTGTTTTAATACCGTATTTCGGCTAGAATCAACGATCTAAACTCGTTTTCGTCATTCTACGATCATAGTATGCCATGTTTCGGCTCGAATCACTCATTTATCCTTGTTTTCACCATTTTACGAGTATTTGATGCCTCATTTCGGTTAGAATCATATTCTTATAATCGTTTCACCAATCTTGGCGACTTTATACCATATGTTGGTGTGAAGAATCACCCATCCATACTTGTTTTCGCTGTTCTACGCCCACTCTACAACATAATTCCGGTTAGTATCGCACCTATATACTCGTTTTCCGCTTTCAAAGCTCGTTTAACACCATATTTCGGTAGTATACCATGTTTTCGCCTAGGAAGGCCCATCGATACTCGTTTAACCGTTCTACGCTCATTCTATATCATGTTTCAGTTAGAATCACCCATCTACGCTCGTTTTACCATTCTACGCTCATTCTATAGAGCATATCTCGGTTACGATCACCCATCGATACCCGTTTAACCATTCTACGCTTATTCTATATCATGTTTCAGTTAGATTCACCCATCTGCGCTCGTTTTTACCATTCGACGCCTGTTTTAGACCATATTTTGGCTAGAATTGTTGACCTAAATACGTTCTCATTATTCTACTCCATTCTCACACTACCCGTCGACCAGGATCACATTTCAGTGCCTGTCTTCGCAAATCCGTGCCACTTTTACAGCATATTTCGGTTAGAATCACCCATCTATACTCGTTTTCACAGTCTACGCATGTTCTACACCATGTTTCGGTTGGAATCGCTCACCCGGTACTCGTTTTCATGATTCTGCCCCTGTTTTATACCGTATTTCGGCTAGAATCAACGATCTAAACTCGTTTTCGTCCTTCTACGATCATAGTATGCCATGTTTCGCTTAGGAAGGCCCATCGATACTCGTTTAAACCATTCTGCGCTCATTCTATATCATGATTCAGTTAGAATCCCCCATCTACGCTCGTTTTACCATTCGACGTATGTTTTAGACCATTTCTATCTAGGTTAGAATCACCCATCCACACCCGTTTTGACTATTCTATGTTCACACTATTCCATATTTTGGACCGAATCACTCATTTTTACTTGTTTTCACCAATCTAAGCTCATTCTGTACCATAATTTTGGTTTGAATTCCCTGTCCATATTCGTTTTCATCAATCGACGACTATTCTAGACCATATCTCGGTTACGATCACCCATCGATACCCGTTTAACCCTACTCTAATCGCTCCCGTTTTTCAGTTAGGCATCACCCTTCCATACTCGTTTTCACCATTCTGCGTCCGTTTTATACGATATTTTGGTTTAGAATCAACGATCTAAATATGTTTTCAGCATGCTAGGCTCATTCTATACCATATTTCGGTTAGAATCTGCCATTTATACTCGTTTTTACTATTCTACGATAATTTGATACCTTATTTGGATTACAATCGTATTTCAGTACTCGTTTCCACAAATCTACGCTACTTTTATACCATATTGCGGTTTGAATCGCCCATCTATGCTCGTTTCCACAAATCTACGCCACTTTTATAACCATATTTCGGTTTGAATCGCCCATCTATACTCATTTTAAACCAATATTCAACCCCTGTTTTATACCATAATTTCGGTTAGTATCAGCGATCCAAACTCGTTTTCATCATCCTAACGGTCATATAATACCATATTTCTGTTCGAATCACCCGTTTATACTCGTTTTAACCAATTTAGGATCGTTGGATGCCTTATTTCGGATATAATCATATTTTTATACCCGTTTCACCAATCTAGGCCAGTTTATATACCTTATTTCGGTTAGAATCTTCTGTCTATACTCGTTTTTCACCATTCTACGCCCATTCTATACTATAATTTCGGTTAGAATTACACATCTATGCTCGTTTTCTGCATTCTACACTTGTTTCATATCATATTCTGGTTAGAGTCACCCATCAATAATCGTCTCCAATATTCTACATTCATTCTATTCCATATTTTCGGTTAGAAGCGCCTGTTTATACTTGTTTTCACAAATCTAAGCTCATTTTATACCATAATTTCGGTTAGAACCGCTCATCTATACTCGTTTTCATCAACCTATACCTACTCTACACCATATTTCGTAAGAATCACCCATCTATACTTGTTTTAAACCATTCTACGGTCATTCTATATCATATTTCTATTAAAACTCACGCATCTATACTCCGTTTTACCATTCTACGTCCGTTTTATAGCCTATTTTTGTTAGAACCACCGATCTAAACATATTTTCGGCACTCTAAGCTCATTTATACCATATTTCGTTAGAGTAAGCCCATTCATACTCGTTTTTGCCATTCTACGATCATTTGATGGCTTATTTCTATCACAATCATATTTCAGTACTCGTTTCCACAAATCTGCGCCACATTTTTTTTAACCTATTTTGGTTAGAATCACCCATTTATACTCGTTTTGACCAATCTATTCTACACCCTATTTCGATTAGAATCACTCATCTATACCCGTTTTCACTATTCTACCTCTATTTTATACCATATTTTGATCAGAATCAATGATCTAAACTCGTTTTCGTCATCCTACTGACCATATTATACCATATTTCGTTCTAATCCCACATTTGTACTCGTTTTTACCATTTTACGAGCGTTTGATATCTTATTTCGGTTAGAATCATATTTCTATACTCGTTTCACCAATCTAGGCCAGTTGTGTACCTTATTTCGGTTAGAATCTCCCGTCTATAGCCGTTTTTACCATTATATTCTCATTCTACACCATAATTCTGTTAGAATATCTCATCTACGCTCGTTTTCATGATTCTACCACTGTTTTATAATATTTTCGGTTAGAATCCATGATCTAAATTTGTTTTTATCATTCTTCGATCATATTGTACCATATTTCTGTCTGAATCGTCCGTTTACACTCATTATCACCAATTCACGAGCTATTAGCTTTCTTACTTCGGTTAGGATCTCATTTCTGTACTCATTTCACCTATCTATAATGGTTATATACCTTATTTTCCGTTTGAAATCTCCCATCCATACTCGTTTTTACCATTCAACGCTCGTTCTCTACCCAATAATTTCGGTTAGAATCGCACATCTATGCTCGTTTTCACTATCGTACACTTGTTTTATATCACATTTCGGTTGGAATCACACATCTATACTCGTTTTCATCAGTCGACGTTCATTCTATTCCATATTTCAGTTAGAAATCACCTATTTATACTCATTTTTTTCAATATAAGCACGTTCTACACCGTAATTAGAATCACCCATCTACACCCGTTTTCATCAATCTATGCCAATTCTAAACCATATTTCGGTTAGAATCACCTATATACACTCGTTTTAACCCTTCTACGCTCTCGTATTTCAGTTAGCATCACCCTTCCATACTCATTTTCACCATTCTGCGTCCATTTTATACGATATTTTGGTTTAGAATCACCGATCTTAACATGTTTTCAGCATGCTAGGCTCATTCTATACCATATTTCGGTCAGAATCCCCCATTTATACTCGTTTTAACTATTCGACGATAATTTGATACCTTATTTGGATTACAATCGTATTTCAGTACTCATTTCCATAAATCTGTGCCACTTTTATGCCATATTTCGGTTTGAATCGCCCATCAATACTCGTTTTAACCAATATTCAACCCCTGTTTTATACCATAATTCGGTTTGAATCAGCGATCCAACTCATTTTTATCATCCTATGGTCATATAAATACCATATTTCGGTTCGAATCACCCATTTATACTCGTTTTAACCATTTTACGAGCGTTTGATGCCTTATTTCGGTTATAATCATATCTCTATACACGTTTCACCAATCTAGGCCAGTTTATATACCTTATTTCGGTTTGAATCTTCCGTCTATAACTCGTTTTCACCATTCTACGCCATTCTATACTATAATTTCGGTTAGAATTACACATCTATGCTCATTTTCTCTACTTGTTTTATATCATAATTTGGTTAGAGTCACCCATCCATAATCGTCTCCATTATTCTATATTCATTATATTCCGTATTTCGGTTACAGTCGCCCATTTATACTCGTTTTTGCCATTATACGATCATTTGATGGCTTATTTCTATCACAATCATATTTCAGTACTCATTTCCACAAATCTGCGTCACTTTTTTTTTACCCTATTTTGGTTAGAATCACCCATCTATACTCATTTTGACCACCAATCTATTCTGCACCCTATTTCGATTAGAATCACTAAACTATACCTGTTTTTACGATTCTACCCCTATTTTATACCATATTTTGATCAGAATCAATGATCTAAACTCATTTTCGTCATCCTACGACCATATTTCGGTTCTAATCTCCCGCTTGTACTCATTTTCACCATTTTATGAGCATTTGATGTCTTATTTCGGTTAGAATCATATTTCTATACTCGTTTCACCAATCCAGGCCAGTTGTGTACCTTATTTCGGTTAGAATCTCCCGTTGATAGCCGTTTTCCCCCATTATTTCCATTCTACACCATAATTCTGTTAGAATATCTCATCTACGCTCGTTTTCACGATTCTACCACTATTTTATAATATTTTGGTTGGAACCCATGATCTAAATTTGTTTTCATCATTCTTCGATCATGTTGTACCATATTTCTGTCCGAATCGCCCGTTTACACTCATTCTCACCAACTCCCGAGCATTTGCTTCCTTACTTCGGTTAGGATCTCATTTCTGTACTCATTCCCCTATCTATAAGGGTTATATACCTTATTTTCATTTGAATCTCCTACATCCATACTCGTTTTCACCATTCTACGTTCGTTTTATACCCAACAATTTTGGTTAGAATCGCACATCTGTGCTCCTTTCCACCATCCTACACTTGTTTTATATCACATTTCGGTTAGAATCACACATCTATACTCGTTTTCATTAGTCTACATTTATTCTATTCCATATTTCAGTTAGAATCATCTATTTATACTCGTTTTTCACCAATCTAAGCACGTTCTACACCGTAATTAGAATCACTCATCTACACCCGTTTTCATCAATCTATGCCTATTCTAAACCATATTTTGGTTAGAATCACCGATATACACTCGTTTTAACCCTTCTACGCTCTCGTAGCTCAGTTAGCATCACCCATCCATACTCGTTTTCACCATTCTGCGTCCGTTTTATACGATATTTTGGTTTTGAATCACCGATCTAAACATGTTTTCAGCATTCTAGGCTCATTTTATACCATATTTCGGTCAGAATCCCCCATTTATACATACTCGTTTTTACTATTTGACGATAATTTGATACCTAATTTGGATTACAATCGTATTTCAGTACTCGTTTCCACAAATCTACGCCACTTTTATACCATATTTCGTCTTGAATCGCCCATCTATACTCGTTTTAACCAATATTCAACCCCTGTTTTATACCATAATTCGGTTTGAATCAGCGATCCAAACTCGTTTTCATCATCCTACGGTCATATAATACCATATTTGGTTCGAATCACCCATTTATACTCGTTTTTAAACCATTTTACGTGCGTTTGATGCCTTATTTCGGTTATAATCATATCTCTATACACGTTTCACCAATCTAGGCCAGTTTATATACCTTATTTCGGTTTGAATCTTCCGTCTATACTCGTTTTCACCATTCTACGCCCATTATATACTATAATTTCGGTTAGAATTACACATTTATGCTCGTTTTCTCTCTACTTGTTTTGTATCATAATTTGGTTAGAGTCACCCATCCATAATCGTCTCCATTATTCTATATTCATTATATTCCGTATTTCGGTTAGAGTCACCCGTTTATACTCATTTTTGCCATTCTACGATCATTTGATGGCTTTATTTCTATCACAATCATATTTCAGTACTCGTTTCCACAAATCTGTGCCACTTTTTTTTTACCCTATTTTGGTTAGAATCACCCATCTATACTCGTTTTGACCAATCTATTATGTACCCTATTTCGATTAGAATCACTCATTTATACTGTTTTTACGATTCTACCCCTATTTTATATCATATTTTGATCAGAATCAATGATCTAAACTCGTTTTCGTCATCCTACGACCATATTTCGGTTCTAATCCCCCGCTTGTACTCGTTTTCACCATTTTATGAGCATTTGATATCTTATTTCGGTTAGAATCATATTTCTATACTCGTTTCACCAATCCAGGCCAGTTGTGTACCTTATTTCGGTTAGAATCTCCCATCGATAGCCGTTTTCCCCATTCTATTCCCATTCTACACCATAATTCTGTTAGAATATCTCATCTACGCTCGTTTTCACGATTCTACCACTGTTTTATAATATTTCGGTTAGAACCCATGATCTAAATTTGTTTTCATCATTCTTCGATCATGTTGTACCATATTTCTGTCCGAATCGCCCGTTTACACTCATTCTCACCAACTCACGAGCATTTGCTTCCTTACTTCGGTTAGGATCTTATTTCTGTACTCATTTCCCCTATCTATAAGGGTTATATATCTTATTTTCGTTTGGAATCTCCCATCCATACTCATTTTCACCATTCTACGCTCGTTCTACCCAACAATTTTGGTTAGAATCGCACATCTGTGCTCCTTTCCACCATCCTACACTTGTTTTATATCATATTTCGGTTAGAATCACACATCTAATACTCGTTTTCATCAGTCTACATTCATTTTATTCCATATTTCAGTTAGAATCATCTATTTATACTCGTTTTTACCAATCTAAGCACGTTCTACACCGTAATTAGAATCACTCATCTACACCCGTTTTTATCAATCTATGCCTATTCTAAACCATATTTCGGTTAGAATCACCGATATACACTCATTTTTAACCCTTCTACGCTCTCGTAGCTCAGTTAGCATCACCCATCCATACTCGTTTTCACCATTCCGCGTCCGTTTTATACGATATTTTGGTTTAGAATCACCGATCTAAACATGTTTTCAGCATGCTAGGCTCATTCTATACCATATTTCGGTCAGAATCCCATATTTTTACATACTCGTTTTTACTATTCGACGATAATTTGATACCTTATTTGGATTACAATCGTATTTCAGTACTCGTTTCCATAAATCTACGCCACTTTTATACCATATTTTGGTTTGAATCGCCCATCTATACTCGTTTTAACCAATATTCAACCCCTGTTTTATACCATAATTCGTTTTGAATCAGCGATCCAAACTCGTTTTCATCATCCTACGGTCATATAATACCATATTTCGGTTCGAATCACCCATTTATACTCGTTTTAACCATTTTATGAGCGTTTGATGCCTTATTTTGGTTATAATCATATCTCTATACACGTTTCACCAATCTAGGCCAGTTTATATAACTTATTTCGGTTTGAATCTTCCGTCTATACTCGTTTTCACCATTCTACGCCCATTCTATACTATAATTTCGGTTAGAATTACACATCTATGCTCGTTTTCTCTACTTGTTTCGTATCATAATTTGGTTAGAGTCACCCATCCATAATCGTCTCCATTATTCTATATTCATTATATTCCGTATTTCGGTTAGAGTTGCCCATTTATACTCGTTTTTGCCATTCTACGATCATTTGATGGCTTATTTCTATCACAATCATATTTCAGTACTCGTTTTCACAAATCTGCGCCACTTTTTTTTACCCTATTTTGGTTAGAATCACCCATCTATACTCGTTTTGACCAATCTATTCTGCATCTTATTTTGATTAGAATCACTCATCTATACCTGTTTTTACGATTCTACCCCTATTTTATACCATATTTTGATCAGAAGATCTAAACTCGTTTTCGTCATCCTACGACCATATTTCGGTTCTAATCCCCCGCTTGTACTCGTTTTCACCATTTTATGAGCATTTGATGTCTTATTTCGGTTAGAATCATATTTATATACTCGTTTCACCAATCCAGGCCAGTTGTGTACCTTATTTCGGTTAGAATCTCCCGCCGATAGTCGTTTTCCCCATTCTATTCCCATTCTACACCATAATTCTGTTAGAATATCTCATCTACGCTCGTTTTTACGATTCTACCACTGTTTTATAATATTTCGGTTAGAACCCATGATCTAAATTTGTTTTCATTATTCTTCGATCATGTTGTACCATATTTCTGTCCGAATCGCCCATTTACACTCATTCTCACCAACTCACGAGCATTTGCTTCCTTACTTCGGTTAGTATCTCATTTCTGTACTCATTTCCCCTATCTATAAGGGTTATATACTTTATTTTTGTTTGGAATCTCCCATCCATACTCGTTTTTACCATTCTACGCTCGTTCTACCAAACAATTTTGGTTAAAATCGCACATCTGTGCTCCTTTCCACCATCCTACACTTGTTTTATATCACATTTTGGTTAGAATTACACATCTAATACTCGTTTTCATCAGTCTACATTCATTCTATTCCATATTTCAGTTAGAATCATCTATTTATACTCGTTTTCACCAATCTAAGCATGTTCTACACCGTAATTAGAATCACTCATCTACACCCGTTTTCATCAATCTATGCCTATTCTAAACCATATTTCGGTAGAATCACCGATATACACTCGTTTTTAACCCTTCTACGCTCTCGTAGCTCAGTTAGCATCACCCATCCATACTCGTTTTCACCATTCTGTGTCTGTTTTATACGATATTTTGGTTTAGAATCACCGATCTAAACATGTTTTTAGCATGCTAGGCTCATTCTATACGATATTTTGGTCAGAATCCCACATTTTTACATACTCGTTTTTACTATTCGACGATAATTTGATACCTTATTTGGATTACAATCGCATTTCAGTACTCGTTTCCACAAATCTACGCCACTTTTATACCATATTTTGGTTTGAATCGCCCATCTATACTCGTTTTAACCAATATTCAACCCCTGTTTTATACCATAATTCATTTTGAATCAGCGATCCAAACTCGTTTTCATCATCCTACGGTCATATAATACCATATTTCGGTTCGAATCACCCATTTATACTCGTTTTAACCATTTTACGAGCGTTTGATGCCTTATTTCGGTTATAATCATATCTCTATACACGTTTTACCAATCTAGGCCAGTTTATATACCTTATTTCGGTTTGAATCTTTCGTCTATACTCGTTTTCACCATTCTACGCCCATTCTATACTATAATTTCGGTTAGAATTACACATCTATGCTCGTTTTCTCTACTTGTTTCGTATAATAATTTGGTTAGAGTCACCCATCCATAATCGTCTCCATTATTCTATATTCATCCCATTTATACTCGTTTTTGCCATTCTACGATCATTTGATGGCTTATTTCTATCACAATCATATTTCAGTACTCGTTTTCACAAATCTGCGCCACTTTTTTTTACCCTATTTTGGTTAAAATCACCCATCTATACTCGTTTTGACCAATCTATTCTGCACCCTATTTAGATTAGAATCACTCATCTATACCTGTTTTTACGATTCTACCCCTATTTTATACCATATTTTGATCAGAATCAATGATCTAAACTCGTTTTCGTCATCCTACGACCATATTTCGGTTCTAATCCCCTGCTTGTACCCGTTTTCACCATTTTATGAGCATTTAATATCTTATTTCGGTTAGAATCATATTTCTATACTCGTTTCACCAATCCAGGCCAGTTGTGTACCTTATTTCGGTTAGAATCCCCCGCCGATAGCCGTTTTCCCCATTCTATTCCCATTTTACACTATAATTCTGTTAGAATATCTCATCTACGCTCGTTTTCACGATTCTACCACTGTTTTATAATATTTCGGTTAGAACCCATGATCTAAATTTGTTTTCATCATTCTTCGATCATGTTGTACCATATTTCTGTCCGAATCGCCCGTTTACACTCATTCTCACCAACTCACGAGCATTTGCTTCCTTACTTCGGTTAGGATCTCATTTCTGTACTCATTTCCCCTATCTATAAGGGTTATATACCTTATTTCGGTTTGAATCTTCCGTCTATACTCGTTTTTACCATTCTACGCCCATTCTATACTATAATTTTGGTTAGAATTACACATCTATGCTCGTTTTCTCTACTTGTTTTGTATCATAATTTGTTTAGAGTCACCCATCCATAATCGTCTCCATTATTCTATATTCATTATATTCCGTATTTCGGTTAGAGTCGCCCATTTATACTCGTTTTTGCCATTCTACGATCATTTGGTGGCTTATTTCTTTCACAATCATATTTCAGTACTCGTTTCCACAAATCTGCGCCACTTTTTTTTACCCTATTAGGGTTAGAATCACCCATCTATACTCGTTTTAACCAATCTATTCTGCACCCTATTTCGATTAGAATCACTCATCTATACCTGTTTTTACGATTCTACCCCTATTTTATACCATATTTTGATCAGAATCAATGATCTAAACTCGTTTTCGTCATCCTACGACCATATTTCGGTTCTAATCCCCCGCTTGTACACGTTTTCACCATTTTATGAGCATTTGATGTCTTATTTCGGTTAGAATCATATTTCTATACTCGTTTCACCAATCCAGGCCAGTTGTGTACCTTATTTCGGTTAGAATCTCCCGCCGATAGTCGTTTTCCCCATTCTATTCCCATTCTACACCATAATTCTGTTAGAATATCTCATCTACGCTCGTTTTCACGATTCTACCACTGTTTTATAATATTTCGGTTAGAACCCATGATCTAAATTTGTTTTCATCATTCTTCGATCATGTTGTACCATATTTCTGTCCGAATTGCCCGTTTACACTCATTCTCACCAACTCACGAGCATTTGCTTCCTTACTTCGGTTAGGATCTCATTTCTGTACTCATTTCCCCTATCTATAAGGGTTATATACCTTATTTTTGTTTGGAATCTCCCATCCATACTCGTTTTCACCATTCTACGCTCGTTCTACCCAACAATTTTGGTTAAAATCGCACATCTGTGCTCCTTTCCACCATCCTACACTTGTTTTATATCATATTTCGGTTAGAATTACACATCTAATACTCGTTTTCATCAGTCTACATTCATTATATTCCATATTTCAGTTAGAATCATCTATTTATACTCGTTTTCACCAATCTAAGCACGTTCTACACCGTAATTAGAATCACTCATCTACACCCGTTTTCATCAATCTATGCCTATTCTAAACCATATTTCGGTTAGAATCACCGATATACACTCATTTTTAACCCTTCTACGCTCTCGTAGCTCAGTTAGCATCACCCATCCATACTCGTTTTCACCATTCTGCGTCCGTTTTAAACGATATTTTGGTTTAGAATCACCGATCTAAACATGTTTTCAGCATGCTAGGCTCATTCTATACGATATTTCGGTCAGAATCCCACATTTTTACATACTCGTTTTTACTATTCGACGATAATTTGATACCTTATTTGGATTACAATCGCATTTCAGTACTCGTTTCCACAAATCTATGCCACTTTTATACCATATTTTGGTTTGAATCGCCATCTATACTCGTTTTAACCAATATTCAACCCCTGTTTTATACCATAATTCGTTTTGAATCAGCGATCCAAACTCGTTTTCATCATCCTACGGTCATATAATACCATATTTCGGTTCGAATCACCCATTTATACTCGTTTTAACCATTTTACGAGCGTTTGATGCCTTATTTCGGTTATAATCATATCTCTATACACGTTTCACCAATCTAGGCCAGTTTATATAACTTATTTCGGTTTGAATCTTCCGTCTATACTCGTTTTCACCATTCTACGCCCATTCTATACTATAATTTCGGTTAGAATTACACATCTATGCTCGTTTTCTCTACTTGTTTCGTATCATAATTTGGTTAGAGTCACCCATCCATAATCGTCTCCATTATTCTATATTCATTATATTCCGTATTTCGGTTAGAGTTGCCCATTTATACTCGTTTTTGCCATTCTACGATCATTTGATGGCTTATTTCTATCACAATCATATTTCAGTACTCGTTTTCACAAATCTGCGCCACTTTTTTTTACCCTATTTTGGTTAGAATCACCCATCTATACTCGTTTTGACCAATCTATTCTGCATCTTATTTTGATTAGAATCACTCATCTATACCTGTTTTTACGATTCTACCCCTATTTTATACCATATTTTGATCAGAAGATCTAAACTCGTTTTCGTCATCCTACGACCATATTTCGGTTCTAATCCCCCGCTTGTACTCGTTTTCACCATTTTATGAGCATTTGATGTCTTATTTCGGTTAGAATCATATTTATATACTCGTTTCACCAATCCAGGCCAGTTGTGTACCTTATTTCGGTTAGAATCTCCCGCCGATAGTCGTTTTCCCCATTCTATTCCCATTCTACACCATAATTCTGTTAGAATATCTCATCTACGCTCGTTTTTACGATTCTACCACTGTTTTATAATATTTCGGTTAGAACCCATGATCTAAATTTGTTTTCATTATTTTTCGATCATGTTGTACCATATTTCTGTCCGAATCGCCCATTTACACTCATTCTCACCAACTCACGAGCATTTGCTTCCTTACTTCGGTTAGTATCTCATTTCTGTACTCATTTCCCCTATCTATAAGGGTTATATACTTTATTTTTGTTTGGAATCTCCCATCCATACTCGTTTTTACCATTCTACGCTCGTTCTACCAAACAATTTTGGTTAAAATCGCACATCTGTGCTCCTTTCCACCATCCTACACTTGTTTTATATCATAATTTGTTTAGAGTCACCCATCCATAATCGTCTCCATTATTCTATATTCATTATATTCCGTATTTCGGTTAGAGTCGCCCATTTATACTCGTTTTTGCCATTCTACGATCATTTGGTGGCTTATTTCTTTCACAATCATATTTCAGTACTCGTTTCCACAAATCTGCGCCACTTTTTTTTACCCTATTAGGGTTAGAATCACCCATCTATACTCGTTTTAACCAATCTATTCTGCACCCTATTTCGATTAGAATCACTCATCTATACCTGTTTTTACGATTCTACCCCTATTTTATACCATATTTTGATCAGAATCAATGATCTAAACTCGTTTTCGTCATCCTACGACCATATTTCGGTTCTAATCCCCCGCTTGTACTCGTTTTGACCATTTTATGAGCATTTGATGTCTTATTTCGGTTAGAATCATATTTCTATACTCGTTTCACCAATCCAGGCCAGTTGTGTACCTTATTTCGGTTAGAATCTCCCGCCGATAGTCGTTTTCCCCATTCTATTCCCATTCTACACCATAATTCTGTTAGAATATCTCATCTACGCTCGTTTTCACGATTCTACCACTGTTTTATAATATTTCGGTTAGAACCCATGATCTAAATTTGTTTTCATCATTCTTCGATCATGTTGTACCATATTTCTGTCCGAATTGCCCGTTTACACTCATTCTCACCAACTCACGAGCATTTGCTTCCTTACTTCGGTTAGGATCTCATTTCTGTACTCATTTCCCCTATCTATAAGGGTTATATACCTTATTTTTGTTTGGAATCTCCCATCCATACTCGTTTTCACCATTCTACGCTCGTTCTACCCAACAATTTTGGTTAAAATCGCACATCTGTGCTCCTTTCCACCATCCTACACTTGTTTTATATCATATTTCGGTTAGAATTACACATCTAATACTCGTTTTCATCAGTCTACATTCATTATATTCCATATTTCAGTTAGAATCATCTATTTATACTCGTTTTCACCAATCTAAGCACGTTCTACACCGTAATTAGAATCACTCATCTACACCCGTTTTCATCAATCTATGCCTATTCTAAACCATATTTCGGTTAGAATCACCGATATACACTCATTTTTAACCCTTCTACGCTCTCGTAGCTCAGTTAGCATCACCCATCCATACTCGTTTTCACCATTCTGCGTCCGTTTTAAACGATATTTTGGTTTAGAATCACCGATCTAAACATGTTTTCAGCATGCTAGGCTCATTCTATACGATATTTCGGTCAGAATCCCACATTTTTACATACTCGTTTTTACTATTCGACGATAATTTGATACCTTATTTGGATTACAATCGCATTTCAGTACTCGTTTCCACAAATCTATGCCACTTTTATACCATATTTTGGTTTGAATCGCCATCTATACTCGTTTTAACCAATATTCAACCCCTGTTTTATACCATAATTCATTTTGAATCAGCGATCCAAACTCGTTTTCATCATCCTACGGTCATATAATACCATATTTCGGTTCGAATCACCCATTTATACTCGTTTTAACCATTTTACGAGCGTTTGATGCCTTATTTCGGTTATAATCATATCTCCATACACGTTTCACCAATCTAGGCCAGTTTATATACCTTATTTCTGTTTGAATCTTCCGTCTATACTCGTTTTCACCATTCTACGCCCATTCTATACTATAATTTCGGTTAGAATTACACATCTATGCTCGTTTTCTCTACTTGTTTCGTATCATAATTTGGTTAGAGTCACCCATCCATAATCGTCTCCATTATTTTATATTCATTATATTCCGTATTTCGGTTAGAGTCGCCCATTTATACTCGTTTTTGCCATTCTACGATCATTTGATGGCTTATTTCTATCACAATCATATTTCAGTACTCGTTTCCACAAATCTGCGCCACTTTTTTTACCCTATTTTGGTTAGAATCACCCATCTATACTCGTTTTGACCATTCTATTCTACACCTTATTTCGATTAGAATCACTCATCTATACCTGTTTTTACGATTCTACCCCTATTTTATACCATATTTTGATCAGAATCAATGATCTAAACTCGTTTTCGTCATTCTACGACCATATTTCGGTTCTAATCCCCCGCTTGTACTCGTTTTCACCATTTTATGAGCATTTGATGTCTTATTTCGGTTAGAATCATATTTCTATACTCGTTTCACCAATCCAGGCCAGTTGTGTACCTTATTTCGGTTAGAATCTCCCGTCGATAGCCGTTTTCCCCCATTCTGTTCCCATTCTACACCATAATTCTGTTAGAATATCTCATCTACGCTCGTTTTCACGATTCTACCACTGTTTCATAATATTTCAGTTAGAACCCATGATCTAAATTTGTTTTCATCATTCTTCGATCATGTTGTACCATATTTCTGTCTGAATCGCCCGTTTACACTCATTCTCACCAACTCACGAGCATTTGCTTCCTTACTTCGGTTAGGATCTCATTTCTGTACTCATTTCCCCTATCTATAAGGGTTATATACCTTATTTTCGTTTGGAATCTCCCATCCATACTCGTTTTCACCATTCTACGCTCGTTCTACCCAACAATTTTGATTAGAATCGCACATTTGTGCTCCTTTCCACCATCCTACACTTGTTTTATATCACATTTCGGTTAGAATCACACATCTAATACTCGTTTTCATTAGTCTACATTCATTCTATTCCATATTTCAGTTAGAATCATCTATTTATACTCGTTTTCACCAATCTAAGCACGTTCTACACCGTAATTAAAATCACTCATCTACAACCGTTTTCATCAATCTATGCCTATTCTAAACCATATTTCGGTTAGAATCACCGATATACACTCGTTTTTAACCCTTCTACGCTCTCGTAGCTCAGTTAGTATCACCCATCCATACTCGTTTTCACCATTCTGCGTCCGTTTTATACAATATTTTGGTTTAGAATCACCGATCTAAACATGTTTTCAGCATGCTAGGCTCATTCTATACCATATTTCGGTCAGAATCCCACATTTTTACATACTCGTTTTTACTATTCGACGATAATTTGATACCTTATTTGGATTACAATCGTATTTCAGTACTCGTTTCCACAAATCTATGCCACTTTTTATACCATATTTCGGTTTGAATCGCCCATCTATACTCGTTTTAACCAATATTCAACCCCTGTTTTATACCATAATTCGGTTTGAATCAGCGATCCAAACTCGGTTTTCATCATCCTACGGTCATATAATACCATATTTCGGTTCGAATCACCCATTTATACTCGTTTTAACCATTTTACGAGCGTTTGATGCCTTATTTCGGTTATAATCATATCTCTATATATGTTTCACCAATCTAGCCAGTTTATATACCTTATTTCGGTTTGAATCTTCTGTCTATACTCGTTTTTACCATTCTACGCCCATTCTATACTATAATTTCGGTTAGAATTACACATCTATGCTCGTTTTCTCTACTTGTTTCGTATCATAATTTGTTTAGAGTCACCCATCCATAATCGTCTCCATTATTTTATATTCATTATATTCCGTATTTCGGTTAGAGTCGCCCATTTATACTCGTTTTTGCCATTCTACGATCATTTGATGGCTTATTTCATTCACAATCATATTTCAGTACTCGTTTCCACAAATCTGCGCCACTTTTTTTTTACCCTATTAGGGGTTAGAATCACCCATCTATACTCGTTTTAACCAATCTATTCTGCACCCTATTTCGATTAGAATCACTCATCTATACCTGTTTTTACGATTCTACCCCTATTTTATACCATATTTTGATCAGAATCAATGATCTAAACTCGTTTTCGTCATCCTACGACCATATTTCGGTTCTAATCCCCCGCTTGTACTCGTTTTGACCATTTTATGAGCATTTGATGTCTTATTTCGGTTAGAATCATATTTCTATACTCGTTTCACCAATCCAGGCCAGTTGTGTACCTTATTTCGGTTAGAATCTCCCGCCGATAGTCGTTTTCCCCATTTTATTCCCATTCTATACCATAATTCTGTTAGAATATCTCATCTACGCTCGTTTTCACGATTCTACCACTGTTTTATAATATTTCGGTTAGAACCCATGATCTAAATTTGTTTCATCATTCTTCGATCATGTTGTACCATATTTTTGTCCGAATCGCCCGTTACACTCATTCTCACCAACTCACGAGCATTTGCTTCCTTACTTCGGTTAGGATCTTATTTCTGTACTCATTTCCCCTATCTATAAGGGTTATATACCTTATTTTTGTTTGAAATCTCCCATCCATACTCGTTTTTTACCATTCTAACGCTCGTTCTACCCAACAATTTTGGTTAGAATCGCACATCTGTGCTCCTTTCCACCATCCTACACTTGTTTTATATCACATTTTGGTTAGAATCACACATCTAATACTCGTTTTCATCAGTATACATTCATTCTATTCCATATTTCAGTTAGAATCATCTATTTATACTCGTTTTCACCAATCTAAGCACGTTCTACACCGTAATTAGAATCACTCATCTACACCCGTTTTCATCAATCTATGCCTATTCTAAACCATATTTCGGTTAGAATCACCGATATACACTCATTTTTAACCCTTCTACGCTCTCGTAGCTCAGTTAGCATCACCCATCCATACTCGTTTTCACCATTCTGCGTCCGTTTTAAACGATATTTTGGTTTAGAATCACCGATCTAAACATGTTTTCAGCATGCTAGGCTCATTCTATACGATATTTCGGTCAGAATCCCACAATTTTACATACTCGTTTTTACTATTAGACGATAATTTGATACCTTATTTGGATTACAATCGTATTTCAGTACTCGTTTCCACAAATCTATGCACTTTTATACCATATTTTGGTTTGAATCGCCATCTATACTCGTTTTAACCAATATTCAACCCCTGTTTTTATACCATAATTCATTTTGAATCAGCGATCCAAACTCGTTTTCATCATCCTACGGTCATATAATACCATATTTCGGTTCGAATCACCCATTTATACTCGTTTTAACCATTTTACGAGCGTTTGATGCCTTATTTCGGTTATAATCATATCTCCATACACGTTTCACCATTCTAGGCCAGTCTATATACCTTATTTCTGTTTGAATCTTCCGTCTATACTCGTTTTCACCATTCTACGCCCATTCTATACTATAATTTCGGTTAGAATTACACATCTATGCTCGTTTTCTCTACTTGTTTCGTATCATAATTTGGTTAGAGTCACCCATCCATAATCGTCTCCATTATTCTATATTCATTATATTCCGTATTTTGGTTAGAGTCGCCCATTTATACTCGTTTTTGCCATTCTACGATCATTTGATGGCTTATTTCTATCACAATCATATTTCAGTACTCGTTTCCACAAATCTGTGCCACTTTTTTTACCCTATTTTGGTTAGAATCACCCATCTATACTCGTTTTGACCATTCTATTCTACACCTTATTTCGATTAGAATCACTCATCTATACCTGTTTTTACGATTCTACCCCTATTTTATACCATATTTTGATCAGAATCAATGATCTAAACTCGTTTTCGTCATTCTACGACCATATTTCGGTTCTAATCCCCCGCTTGTACTCGTTTTCACCATTTTATGAGCATTTGATGTCTTATTTCGGTTAGAATCATATTTCTATACTCGTTTCACCAATCCAGGCCAGTTGTGTACCTTATTTCGGTTAGAATCTCCCGTCGATAGCCGTTTTCCCCATTCTGTTCCCATTCTACACCATAATTCTGTTAGAATATCTCATCTACGCTCGTTTTCACGATTATACCACTGTTTTATAATATTTCAGTTAGAACCCATGATCTAAATTTGTTTTCATCATTCTTCGATCATGTTGTACCATATTTCTGTCCGAATCGCCCGTTTACACTCATTCTCACCAACTCACGAGCATTTGCTTCCTTACTTCGGTTAGGATCTCATTTCTGTACTCATTTCCCCTATCTATAAGGGTTATATACCTTATTTTCGTTTGGAATCTCCCATCCATACTCGTTTTCACCATTCTACGCTCGTTCTACCCAACAATTTTGATTAGAATCGCACATCTGTGCTCCTTTCCACCATCCTACACTTGTTTTATATCACATTTCGGTTAGAATCACACATCTAATACTCGTTTTCATCAGTCTACATTCATTCTATTCCATATTTCAGTTAGAATCATCTATTTATACTCGTTTTCACCAATCTAAGCACGTTCTACACCGTAATTAAAATCACTTATCTACAACCGTTTTCATCAATCTATGCCTATTCTAAACCATATTTCGGTTAGAATCACCGATATACACTCGTTTTTAACCCTTCTACGCTCTCGTAGCTCAGTTAGTATCACCTATCCATACTCGTTTTCACCATTCTGCGTCCGTTTTATACAATATTTTGGTTTAGAATCACCGATCTAAACATGTTTTCAGCATGCTAGGCTCATTCTATACCATATTTCGGTCAGAATCCCACATTTTTACATACTCGTTTTTACTATTCGACGATAATTTGATACCTTATTTGGATTACAATCGCATTTCAGTACTCGTTTCCACAAATCTATGCCACTTTTATACCATATTTCGGTTTGAATCGCCCATCTATACTCGTTTTAACCAATATTCAACCCCTATTTTATACCATAATTCGGTTTGAATCAGCGATCCAAACTCGTTTTCATCATCCTACGGTCATATAATACCATATTTCGGTTCGAATCACCCATTTATACTCGTTTTAACCATTTTACGAGCGTTTGATGCCTTATTTCGGTTATAATCATATCTCTATATATGTTTCACCAATCTAGGCCAGTTTATATACCTTATTTCGGTTTGAATCTTCCGTCTATACTCGTTTTTACCATTCTACGCCCATTCTATACTATAATTTCGGTTAGAATTACACATCTATGCTCGTTTTCTCTACTTGTTTCGTATCATAATTTGTTTAGAGTCACCCATCCATAATCGTCTCCATTATTTTATATTCATTATATTCCGTATTTCGGTTAGAGTCGTCCATTTATACTCGTTTTTGCCATTCTACGATCATTTGATGGCTTATTTCATTCACAATCATATTTCAGTACTCGTTTCCACAAATCTGCGCCACTTTTTTTTACCCTATTAGGGTTAGAATCACCCATCTATACTCATTTTAACCAATCTATTCTGCACCCTATTTCGATTAGAATCACTCATCTATACCTGTTTTTACGATTCTACCCCTATTTTATACCATATTTTGATCAGAATCAATGATCTAAACTCGTTTTCGTCATCCTACGACCATATTTCGGTTCTAATCCCCCGCTTGTACTCGTTTTGACCATTTTATGAGCATTTGATGTCTTATTTCGGTTAGAATCATATTTCTATACTCGTTTCACCAATCCAGGCCAGTTGTGTACCTTATTTCGGTTAGAATCTCCCGCCGATAGTCGTTTTCCCCATTTTATTCCCATTCTACACCATAATTCTGTTAGAATATCTCATCTACGCTCGTTTTCACGATTCTACCACTGTTTTATAATATTTCGGTTAGAACCCATGATCTAAATTTGTTTTCATCATTCTTCGATCATGTTGTACCATATTTTTGTCCGAATCGCCCGTTTACACTCATTCTCACCAACTCACGAGCATTTGCTTCCTTACTTCGGTTAGGATCTTATTTCTGTACTCATTTCCCCTATCTATAAGGGTTATATACCTTATTTTTGTTTGAAATCTCCCATCCATACTCGTTTTTACCATTCTACGCTCGTTCTACCCAACAATTTTGGTTAGAATCGCACATCTGTGCTCCTTTCCACCATCCTACACTTGTTTTATATCACATTTTGGTTAGAATCACACATCTAATACTCGTTTTCATCAGTATACATTCATTCTATTCCATATTTCAGTTAGAATCATCTATTTATACTCGTTTTCACCAATCTAAGCACGTTCTACACCGTAATTAGAATCACTCATCTACACCCGTTTTCATCAATCTATGCCTATTCTAAACCATATTTCGGTTAGAATCACCGATATACACTCATTTTTAACCCTTCTACGCTCTCGTAGCTCAGTTAGCATCACCCATCCATACTCGTTTTCACCATTCTGCGTCCGTTTTAAACGATATTTTGGTTTAGAATCACCGATCTAAACATGTTTTCAGCATGCTAGGCTCATTCTATACGATATTTCGGTCAGAATCCCACATTTTTACATACTCGTTTTTACTATTCGACGATAATTTGATACCTTATTTGGATTACAATCGCATTTCAGTACTCGTTTCCACAAATCTATGCCACTTTTATACCATATTTTGGTTTGAATCGCCATCTATACTCGTTTTAACCAATATTCAACCCCTGTTTTATACCATAATTCATTTTGAATCAGCGATCCAAACTCGTTTTCATCATCCTACGGTCATATAATACCATATTTCGGTTCGAATCACCCATTTATACTCGTTTTAACCATTTTACGAGCGTTTGATGCCTTATTTCGGTTATAATCATATCTCCATACACGTTTCACCAATCTAGGCCAGTCTATATACCTTATTTCTGTTTGAATCTTCCGTCTATACTCGTTTTCACCATTCTACGCCCATTCTATACTATAATTTCGGTTAGAATTACACATCTATGCTCGTTTTCTCTACTTGTTTCGTATCATAATTTGGTTAGAGTCACCCATCCATAATCGTCTCCATTATTCTATATTCATTATATTCCGTATTTTGGTTAGAGTCGCCCATTTATACTCGTTTTTGCCATTCTACGATCATTTGATGGCTTATTTCTATCACAATCATATTTCAGTACTCGTTTCCACAAATCTGTGCCACTTTTTTTACCCTATTTTGGTTAGAATCACCCATCTATACTCGTTTTGACCATTCTATTCTACACCTTATTTCGATTAGAATCACTCATCTATACCTGTTTTTACGATTCTACCCCTATTTTATACCATATTTTGATCAGAATCAATGATCTAAACTCGTTTTCGTCATTCTACGACCATATTTTGGTTCTAATCCCCCGCTTGTACTCGTTTTCACCATTTTATGAGCATTTGATGTCTTATTTCGGTTAGAATCATATTTCTATACTCGTTTCACCAATCCAGGCCAGTTGTGTACCTTATTTCGGTTAGAATCTCCCGTCGATAGCCGTTTTCCCCATTCTGTTCCCATTCTACACCATAATTCTGTTAGAATATCTCATCTACGCTCGTTTTCACGATTATACCACTGTTTTATAATATTTCAGTTAGAACCCATGATCTAAATTTGTTTTCATCATTCTTCGATCATGTTGTACCATATTTCTGTCCGAATCGCCCGTTTACACTCATTCTCACCAACTCACGAGCATTTGCTTCCTTACTTCGGTTAGGATCTCATTTCTGTACTCATTTCCCCTATCTATAAGGGTTATATACCTTATTTTCGTTTGGAATCTCCCATCCATACTCGTTTTCACCATTCTACGCTCGTTCTACCCAACAATTTTGATTAGAATCGCACATCTGTGCTCCTTTCCACCATCCTACACTTGTTTTATATCACATTTCGGTTAGAATCACACATCTAATACTCGTTTTCATCAGTCTACATTCATTCTATTCCATATTTCAGTTAGAATCATCTATTTATACTCGTTTTCACCAATCTAAGCACGTTCTACACCGTAATTAAAATCACTTATCTACAACCGTTTTTATCAATCTATGCCTATTCTAAACCATATTTCGGTTAGAATCACCGATATACACTCGTTTTTAACCCTTCTACGCTCTCGTAGCTCAGTTAGTATCACCTATCCATACTCGTTTTCACCATTCTGCGTCCGTTTTATACAATATTTTGGTTTAGAATCACCGATCTAAACATGTTTTCAGCATGCTAGGCTCATTCTATACCATATTTCGGTCAGAATCCCACATTTTTACATACTCGTTTTTACTATTCGACGATAATTTGATACCTTATTTGGATTACAATCGCATTTCAGTACTCGTTTCCACAAATCTATGCCACTTTTATACCATATTTCGGTTTGAATCGCCCATCTATACTCGTTTTAACCAATATTCAACCCCTATTTTATACCATAATTCGGTTTGAATCAGCGATCCAAACTCGTTTTCATCATCCTACGGTCATATAATACCATATTTCGGTTCGAATCACCCATTTATACTCGTTTTAACCATTTTACGAGCGTTTGATGCCTTATTTCGGTTATAATCATATCTCTATATATGTTTCACCAATCTAGGCCAGTTTATATACCTTATTTCGGTTTGAATCTTCCGTCTATACTCGTTTTTACCATTCTACGCCCATTCTATACTATAATTTCGGTTAGAATTACACATCTATGCTCGTTTTCTCTACTTGTTTCGTATCATAATTTGTTTAGAGTCACCCATCCATAATCGTCTCCATTATTTTATATTCATTATATTCCGTATTTCGGTTAGAGTCGTCCATTTATACTCGTTTTTGCCATTCTACGATCATTTGATGGCTTATTTCATTCACAATCATATTTCAGTACTCGTTTCCACAAATCTGCGCCACTTTTTTTTACCCTATTAGGGTTAGAATCACCCATCTATACTCATTTTAACCAATCTATTCTGCACCCTATTTCGATTAGAATCACTCATCTATACCTGTTTTTACGATTCTACCCCTATTTTATACCATATTTTGATCAGAATCAATGATCTAAACTCGTTTTCGTCATCCTACGACCATATTTCTGTTCTAATCCCCCGCTTGTACTCGTTTTGACCATTTTATGAGCATTTGATGTCTTATTTCGGTTATAATCATATTTCTATACTCGTTTCACCAATCCAGGCCAGTTGTGTACCTTATTTCGGTTAGAATCTCCCGCCGATAGTCGTTTTCCCCATTCTATTCCCATTCTACACCATAATTCTGTTAGAATATCTCATCTACGCTCGTTTTCACGATTCTACCACTGTTTTATAATATTTCGGTTAGAACCCATGATCTAAATTTGTTTTCATCATTCTTCGATCATGTTGTACCATATTTCTGTCCGAATCGCCCGTTTACACTCATTCTCACCAACTCACGAGCATTTGCTTCCTTACTTCGGTTAGGATCTTATTTCTGTACTCATTTCCCCTATCTATAAGGGTTATATACCTTATTTTTGTTTGGAATCTCCCATCCATACTCGTTTTTACCATTCTACGCTCGTTCTACCCAACAATTTTGGTTAGAATCGCACATCTGTGCTCCTTTCCACCATCCTACACTTGTTTTATATCACATTTTGGTTAGAATCACACATCTAATACTCGTTTTCATCAGTATACATTCATTATATTCCATATTTCAGTTAGAATTATCTATTTATACTCGTTTTCACCAATCTAAGCACGTTCTACACCGTAATTAGAATCACTCATCTACACCCGTTTTCATCAATCTATGCCTATTCTAAACCATATTTCGGTTAGAATCACCGATATACACTCGTTTTTAACCCTTCTACGCTCTCGTAGCTCAGTTAGCATCACCCATCCATACTCGTTTTCACCATTCTGCGTCCGTTTTATACGATATTTTGGTTTAGAATCACCGATCTAAATATGTTTTCAGCATGCTAGGCTCATTCTATACCATATTTCGGTCAGAATTCTCCATTTATACATACTCATTTTTACTATTCGACGATAATTTGATACCTTCTTTGGATTACAATCGTATTTCAGTACTCGTTTCCACAAATCTACGCCACTTTTATACCATATTTCGGTTTGAATCGCCCATCTATACTCGTTTTAACCAATATTCAACCCCTGTTTTATACCATAATTCGGTTTGAATCAGCGATCCAAACTCATTTTCATCATCCTACGGTCATATAATACCATATTTCGGTTCGAATCACCCATTTATACTCGTTTTAACCATTTTACGAGCGTTTGATGCCTTATTTCGGTTATAATCATATCTCTATACACGTTTCACCAATATAGGCCAGTTTATATACCTTATTTCGGTTTGAATCTTCCGTCTATACTCGTTTTCACCATTCTACGCCCATTCTATACTATAATTTCGGTTAGAATTACACATCTATGCTCGTTTTCTCTACTTGTTTCGTATCATAATTTGGTTAGAGTCACCCATCCATAATCGTCTCCATTATTCTATATTCATTATATTCCGTATTTCGGTTAGAGTCGCCCATTTATACTCGTTTTGCCATTCTACGATTATTTGATGGCTTATTTCTATCACAATCATATTTCAGTACTCGTTTCCACAAATCTGCGCCACTTTTTTTACCCTATTTTGGTTAGAATCACCCATCTATACTCGTTTTGACCAATCTATTCTTTACCCTATTTCGATTAGAATCACTCATCTATACCTATTTTTACGATTCTACCCCTATTGTATACCATATTTTGATCAGAATCAATGATCTAAACTCGTTTTCGTCATCCTACGACCATATTTCGGTTCTAATCCCCGCTTGTACTCGTTTTCACCATTTTATGAGCATTTGATGTCTTATTTCGGTTAGAATCATATTTCTATACTCGTTTTACCAATCCAGGCCAGTTGTGTACCTAATTTCGGTTAGAATCTCCCGCCGATAGCCGTTTTCCCCATTCTATTCCCATTCTACACCATAATTCTGTTAGAATATCTCATCTACGCTCGTTTTCACGATTCTACCTCTGTTTTATAATATTTCAGTTAGAACCCATGATCTAAATTTGTTTTCATCATTCTTCGATCATGTTGTACCATATTTCTGTCCGAATCGCCCGTTTACACTCATTCTCATCAACTCACGAGCATTTGCTTCCTTACTTCGGTTAGGATCTCATTTTTGTACTCATTTCCCCTATCTATAAGGGTTATATACCTTATTTTCGTTTGGAATCTCCCATCCATACTCGTTTTCACCATTCTACGCTCGTTCTACCCAACAATTTTGGTTAGAATCGCACATCTGTGCTCCTTTCCACCATCCTACACTTGTTTTATATCATATTTCGGTTAGAATCACACATCTAATACTCGTTTTCATCAGTCTACATTCATTATATTCCATATTTCAGTTAGAATCATCTATTTATACTCGTTTTCACCAATCTAAGCACGTTCTACACCGTAATTAGAATCACTCATCTACACCCGTTTTCATCAATCTATGCCTATTCTAAACCATATTTCGGTTAGAATCACCGATATACACTCATTTTTAACCCTTCTACGCTCTCGTAGCTCAGTTAGCATCACCCATCCATACTCGTTTTCACTATTCTGCGTCCGTTTTATACGATATTTTGGTTTAGAATCACCGATCTAAACATGTTTTCAGCATGCTAGGCTCATTCTTTACCATATTTTGGTCAGAATCCCCCATTTATACATACTCGTTTTTACTATTCGACGATAATTTGATACCTTATTTGGATTACAATCGTATTTTAGTACTCGTTTCCATAAATCTACGCCACTTTTATACCATATTTCGGTTTGAATCGCCCATCTATACTCGTTTTAACCAATATTCAACCCCTGTTTTATACCATAATTCGTTTTGAATCAGCGATCCAAACTCGTTTTCATCATCCTACGGTCATATAATACCATATTTCGGTTCGAATCACCCATTTATACTCGTTTTAACCATTTTACGAGCGTTTGATGCCTTATTTCGGTTATAATCATATCTCTATATATGTTTCACCAATCTAGGCCAGTTTATATACCTTATTTCGGTTTGAATCTTCCGTCTATACTCGTTTTTACCATTCTACGCCCATTCTATACTATAATTTCGGTTAGAATTACACATCTATGCTCGTTTTCTCTACTTGTTTCGTATCATAATTTGTTTAGAGTCACCCATCCATAATCGTCTCCATTATTTTATATTCATTATATTCCGTATTTCGGTTAGAGTCGCCCATTTATACTCGTTTTTGCCATTCTACGATCATTTGATGGCTTATTTCATTCACAATCATATTTCAGTACTCGTTTCCACAAATCTGCGCCACTTTTTTTACCCTATTAGGGTTAGAATCACCCATCTATACTCGTTTTAACCAATCTATTCTGCACCCTATTTCGATTAGAATCACTCATCTATACCTGTTTTTACGATTCTACCCCTATTTTATACCATATTTTGATCAGAATCAATGATCTAAACTCGTTTTCGTCATCCTACGACCATATTTCGGTTCTAATCCCCCGCTTGTACTCGTTTTGACCATTTTATGAGCATTTGATGTCTTATTTCGGTTAGAATCATATTTCTATACTCGTTTCACCAATCCAGGCCAGTTGTGTACCTTATTTCGGTTAGAATCTCCCGCCGATAGTCGTTTTCCCCATTCTATTCCCATTCTACACCATAATTCTGTTAGAATATCTCATCTACGCTCGTTTTCACGATTCTACCACTGTTTTATAATATTTCGGTTAGAACCCATGATCTAAATTTGTTTTCATCATTCTTCGATCATGTTGTACCATATTTTTGTCCGAATCGCCCGTTTACACTCATTCTCACCAACTCACGAGCATTTGCTTCCTTACTTCGGTTAGGATCTTATTTCTGTACTCATTTCCCCTATCTATAAGGGTTATATACCTTATTTTTGTTTGAAATCTCCCATCCATACTCGTTTTTACCATTCTACGCTCGTTCTACCCAACAATTTTGGTTAGAATCGCACATCTGTGCTCCTTTCCACCATCCTACACTTGTTTTATATCACATTTTGGTTAGAATCACACATCTAATACTCGTTTTCATCAGTATACATTCATTCTATTCCATATTTCAGTTAGAATCATCTATTTATACTCGTTTTCACCAATCTAAGCACGTTCTACACCGTAATTAGAATCACTCATCTACACCCGTTTTCATCAATCTATGCCTATTCTAAACCATATTTCGGTTAGAATCACCGATATACACTCATTTTTAACCCTTCTACGCTCTCGTAGCTCAGTTAGCATCACCCATCCATACTCGTTTTCACCATTCTGCGTCCGTTTTAAACGATATTTTGGTTTAGAATCACCGATCTAAACATGTTTTCAGCATGCTAGGCTCATTCTATACGATATTTCGGTCAGAATCCCACATTTTTACATACTCGTTTTTACTATTCGACGATAATTTGATACCTTATTTGGATTACAATCGCATTTCAGTACTCGTTTCCACAAATCTATGCCACTTTTATACCATATTTTGGTTTGAATCGCCATCTATACTCGTTTTAACCAATATTCAACCCCTATTTTATACCATAATTCATTTTGAATCAGCGATCCAAACTCGTTTTCATCATCCTACGGTCATATAATACCATATTTCGGTTCGAATCACCCATTTATACTCGTTTTAACCATTTTACGAGCGTTTGATGCCTTATTTCGGTTATAATCATATCTCCATACACGTTTCACCAATCTAGGCCAGTCTATATACCTTATTTCTGTTTGAATCTTTCGTCTATACTCGTTTTCACCATTCTACGCCCATTCTATACTATAATTTCGGTTAGAATTACACATCTATGCTCGTTTTCTCTACTTGTTTCGTATCATAATTTGGTTAGAGTCACCCATCCATAATCGTCTCCATTATTCTATATTCATTATATTCCGTATTTTGGTTAGAGTCGCCCATTTATACTCGTTTTTGCCATTCTACGATCATTTGATGGCTTATTTCTATCACAATCATATTTCAGTACTCGTTTCCACAAATCTGTGCCACTTTTTTTACCCTATTTTGGTTAGAATCACCCATCTATACTCGTTTTGACCATTCTATTCTACACCTTATTTCGATTAGAATCACTCATCTACACCTGTTTTTACGATTCTACCCCTATTTTATACCATATTTTGATCAGAATCAATGATCTAAACTCGTTTTCGTCATTCTACGACCATATTTCGGTTCTAATCCCCCGCTTGTACTCGTTTTCACCATTTTATGAGCATTTGATGTCTTATTTCGGTTAGAATCATATTTCTATACTCGTTTCACCAATCCAGGCCAGTTGTGTACCTTATTTCGGTTAGAATCTCCCGTCGATAGCCGTTTTCCCCATTCTGTTCCCATTCTACACCATAATTCTGTTAGAATATCTCATCTACGCTCGTTTTCACGATTATACCACTGTTTTATAATATTTCAGTTAGAACCCATGATCTAAATTTGTTTTCATCATTCTTCGATCATGTTGTACCATATTTCTGTCCGAATCGCCCGTTTACACTCATTCTCACCAACTCACGAGCATTTGCTTCCTTACTTCGGTTAGGATCTCATTTCTGTACTCATTTCCCCTATCTATAAGGGTTATATACCTTATTTTCGTTTGGAATCTCCCATCCATACTCGTTTTCACCATTCTACGCTCGTTCTACCCAACAATTTTGATTAGAATCGCACATCTGTGCTCCTTTCCACCATCCTACACTTGTTTTATATCACATTTCGGTTAGAATCACACATCTAATACTCGTTTTCATCAGTCTACATTCATTCTATTCCATATTTCAGTTAGAATCATCTATTTATACTCGTTTTCACCAATCTAAGCACGTTCTACACCGTAATTAAAATCACTTATCTACAACCGTTTTCATCAATCTATGCCTATTCTAAACCATATTTCGGTTAGAATCACCGATATACACTCGTTTTTAACCCTTCTACGCTCTCGTAGCTCAGTTAGTATCACCTATCCATACTCGTTTTCACCATTCTGCGTCCGTTTTATACAATATTTTGGTTTAGAATCACCGATCTAAACATGTTTTCAGCATGCTAGGCTCATTCTATACCATATTTCGGTCAGAATCCCACATTTTTACATACTCGTTTTTACTATTCGACGATAATTTGATACCTTATTTGGATTACAATCGCATTTCAGTACTCGTTTCCACAAATCTATGCCACTTTTATACCATATTTCGGTTTGAATCGCCCATCTATACTCGTTTTAACCAATATTCAACCCCTGTTTTATACCATAATTCGGTTTGAATCAGCGATCCAAACTCGTTTTTATCATCCTACGGTCATATAATACCATATTTCGGTTCGAATCACCCATTTATACTCGTTTTAACCATTTTACGAGCGTTTGATGCCTTATTTCGGTTATAATCATATCTCTATATATGTTTCACCAATCTAGGCCAGTTTATATACCTTATTTCGGTTTGAATCTTCCGTCTATACTCGTTTTTACCATTCTACGCCCATTCTATACTATAATTTCGGTTAGAATTATACATCTATGCTCGTTTTCTCTACTTGTTTCGTATCATAATTTGTTTAGAGTCACCCATCCATAATCGTCTCCATTATTTTATATTCATTATATTCCGTATTTCGGTTAGAGTCGTCCATTTATACTCGTTTTTGCCATTCTACGATCATTTGATGGCTTATTTCATTCACAATCATATTTCAGTACTCGTTTCCACAAATCTGCGCCACTTTTTTTTACCCTATTAGGGTTAGAATCACCCATCTATACTCATTTTAACCAATCTATTCTGCACCCTATTTCGATTAGAATCACTCATCTATACCTGTTTTTACGATTCTACCCCTATTTTATACCATATTTTGATCAGAATCAATGATCTAAACTCGTTTTCGTCATCCTACGACCATATTTCTGTTCTAATCCCCCGCTTGTACTCGTTTTGACCATTTTATGAGCATTTGATGTCTTATTTCGGTTAGAATCATATTTCTATACTCGTTTCACCAATCCAGGCCAGTTGTGTACCTTATTTCGGTTAGAATCTCCCGCCGATAGTCGTTTTCCCCATTCTATTCCCATTCTACACCATAATTCTGTTAGAATATCTCATCTACGCTCGTTTTCACGATTCTACCACTGTTTTATAATATTTCGGTTAGAACCCATGATCTAAATTTGTTTTCATCATTCTTCGATCATGTTGTACCATATTTCTGTCCGAATCGCCCGTTTACACTCATTCTCACCAACTCACGAGCATTTGCTTCCTTACTTCGGTTAGGATCTTATTTCTGTACTCATTTCCCCTATCTATAAGGGTTATATACCTTATTTTTGTTTGGAATCTCCCATCCATACTCGTTTTTACCATTCTACGCTCGTTCTACCCAACAATTTTGGTTAGAATCGCACATCTGTGCTCCTTTCCACCATCCTACACTTGTTTTATATCACATTTTGGTTAGAATCACACATCTAATACTCGTTTTCATCAGTATACATTCATTCTATTCCATATTTCAGTTAGAATCATCTATTTATACTCGTTTTCACCAATCTAAGCACGTTCTACACCGTAATTAGAATCACTCATCTACACCCGTTTTCATCAATCTATGTCTATTCTAAACCATATTTCGGTTAGAATCACCGATATACACTCGTTTTTAACCCTTCTACGCTCTCGTAGCTCAGTTAGCATCACCCATCCATACTCGTTTTCACCATTCTGCGTCCGTTTTATACGATATTTTGGTTTAGAATCACCGATCTAAATATGTTTTCAGCATGCTAGGCTCATTCTATACCATATTTCGGTCAGAATTCTCCATTTATACATACTCATTTTTACTATTCGACGATAATTTGATACCTTCTTTGGATTACAATCGTATTTCAGTACTCGTTTCCACAAATCTACGCCACTTTTATACCATATTTCGGTTTGAATCGCCCATCTATACTCGTTTTAACCAATATTCAACCCCTGTTTTATACCATAATTCGGTTTGAATCAGCGATCCAAACTCATTTTCATCATCCTACGGTCATATAATACCATATTTCGGTTCGAATCACCCATTTATACTCGTTTTAACCATTTTACGAGCGTTTGATGCCTTATTTCGGTTATAATCATATCTCTATACACGTTTCACCAATATAGGCCAGTTTATATACCTTATTTCGGTTTGAATCTTCCGTCTATACTCGTTTTCACCATTCTACGCCCATTCTATACTATAATTTCGGTTAGAATTACACATCTATGCTCGTTTTCTCTACTTGTTTCGTATCATAATTTGGTTAGAGTCACCCATCCATAATCGTCTCCATTATTCTATATTCATTATATTCCGTATTTCGGTTAGAGTCGCCCATTTATACTCATTTTGCCATTCTACGATTATTTGATGGCTTATTTCTATCACAATCATATTTCAGTACTCGTTTCCACAAATCTGCGCCACTTTTTTTACCCTATTTTGGTTAGAATCACCCATCTATACTCGTTTTGACCAATCTATTCTTTACCCTATTTCGATTAGAATCACTCATCTATACCTATTTTTACGATTCTACCCCTATTGTATACCATATTTTGATCAGAATCAATGATCTAAACTCGTTTTCGTCATCCTACGACCATATTTCGGTTCTAATCCCCCGCTTGTACTCGTTTTCACCATTTTATGAGCATTTGATGTCTTATTTCGGTTAGAATCATATTTCTATACTTGTTTTACCAATCCAGGCCAGTTGTGTACCTTATTTCGGTTAGAATCTCCCGCCGATAGCCGTTTTCCCCATTCTATTCCCATTCTACACCATAATTCTGTTAGAATATCTCATCTACGCTCGTTTTCACGATTCTACCTCTGTTTTATAATATTTCAGTTAGAACCCATGATCTAAATTTGTTTTCATCATTCTTCGATCATGTTGTACCATATTTCTGTCCGAATCGCCCGTTTACACTCATTCTCATCAACTCACGAGCATTTGCTTCCTTACTTCGGTTAGGATCTCATTTTTGTACTCATTTCCCCTATCTATAAGGGTTATATACCTTATTTTCGTTTGGAATCTCCCATCCATACTCGTTTTCACCATTCTACGCTCGTTCTACCCAACAATTTTGGTTAGAATCGCACATCTGTGCTCCTTTCCACCATCCTACACTTGTTTTATATCATATTTCGGTTAGAATCACACATCTAATACTCGTTTTCATCAGTCTACATTCATTATATTCCATATTTCAGTTAGAATCATCTATTTATACTCGTTTTCACCAATCTAAGCACGTTCTACACCGTAATTAGAATCACTCATCTACACCCGTTTTCATCAATCTATGCCTATTCTAAACCATATTTCGGTTAGAATCACCGATATACACTCATTTTTAACCCTTCTACGCTCTCGTAGCTCAGTTAGCATCACCCATCCATACTCGTTTTCACTATTCTGCGTCCGTTTTATACGATATTTTGGTTTAGAATCACCGATCTAAACATGTTTTCAGCATGCTAGGCTCATTCTTTACCATATTTTGGTCAGAATCCCCCATTTATACATACTCGTTTTTACTATTCGACGATAATTTGATACCTTATTTGGATTACAATCGTATTTTAGTACTCGTTTCCATAAATCTACGCCACTTTTATACCATATTTCGGTTTGAATCGCCCATCTATACTCGTTTTAACCAATATTCAACCCCTGTTTTATACCATAATTCGTTTTGAATCAGCGATCCAAACTCGTTTTCATCATCCTACGGTCATATAATACCATATTTCGGTTCGAATCACCCATTTATACTCGTTTTAACCATTTTACGAGCATTTGATGCCTTATTTCGGTTATAATCATATCTCTATACACGTTTCACCAATCTAAGCCAGTTTATATACCTTATTTTGGTTTGAATCTTCCGTCTATACTCGTTTTCACCATTCTACGCCCATTCTATACTATAATTTCGGTTAGAATTACACATCTATGCTCGTTTTCTCTACTTGTTTCGTATCATAATTTGGTTAGAGTCACCCATCCATAATCGTCTCCATTATTCTATATTCATTATATTCCGTATTTCGGTTAGAGTCGCCCATTTATACTCGTTTTTGCCATTCTACGATCATTTGATGGCTTATTTCTATCACAATCATATTTTAGTACTCGTTTCCACAAATCTGTGCCACTTTTTTTTACCCTATTTTGGTTAGAATCATCCATCTATACTCGTTTTGACCAATATATTATGCACCCTATTTCGATTAGAATCACTCATCTATACCTGTTTTTATGATTCTACCCCTATTTTATACCATATTTTGATCAGAATCAATGATCCAAACTCGTTTTCGTCATCCTACGACCATATTTCGGTTCTAATCCCCCGTTTGTACTCGTTTTCACCATTTTATGAGCATTTGATGTCTTATTTCGGTTAGAATCATATTTCTATACTCGTTTCACCAATCCAGGCCAGTTGTGTACCTTATTTCGGTTAGAATCTCCCGTCTATAGCCGTTTTCCCCATTCTATTCCCATTCTACACCATAATTCTGTTAGAATATCTCATCTACGCTCATTTTTACGATTCTACCACTGTTTTATAATATTTCGGTTAGTACCCATGATCTAAATTTGTTTTCATCATTCTTCGATCATGTTGTACCATATTTCTGTCCGAATCGCCCGTTTACACTCATTCTTACCAACTCACGAGCATTTGCTTCCTTACTTCGGTTAGGATCTTATTTCTGTACTCATTTCCCCTATCTATAAGGGTTATATACCTTATTTTCGTTTGGAATCTCCCATCCATACTCATTTTCACCATTCTACGCTCGTTCTACCCTACAATTTTGGTTAGAATCGCACATCTGTGCTCCTTTCCACCATCCTACACTTGTTTTATATCACATTTCAGTTAGAATCACACATCTAATACTCGTTTTCATCAGTCTACATTCATTCTATTCTATATTTCAGTTAGAATCATCTATTTATACTCGTTTTCACCAATCTAAGCACGTTCTACACCGTAAATAGAATCACTCATCTACACCCGTTTTTATCAATCTATGCCTATTCTAAACCATATTTCGGTTAGAATCATCGATATACACTCGTTTTTAACCCTTCTACGCTCTCGTAGCTCAGTTAGCATCACCCATCCATACTCGTTTTCACCATTCTGCGTCCGTTTTATATGATATTTTGGTTTAGAATTACCGATCTAAACATGTTTTCAGCATGCTAGGCTCATTCTATACCATATTTTGGTTAGAATTCCCCATTTATACATACTCGTTTTTACTATTCGACGATAATTTGATACATTATTTGGATTACAATCGTATTTCAGTACTCGTTTCCATAAATCTATGCCACTTTTATACCATATTTCGGTTTGAATCGCTCATCTATACTCGTTTTAACCAATATTCAACCCCTGTTTTATACCATAATTCATTTTGAATCAGCGATCCAAACTCGTTTTCATTATCCTACGGTCATATAATACCAAATTTCGGTTCGAATCACCCATTTATACTCGTTTTAACTATTTTACGAGCGTTTGATGCCTTATTTCGGTTATAATCATATCTCTATACACGTTTCACCAATCTAGGCCAGTTTATATACCTTATTTCGGTTTGAATCTTCCGTCTATACTCGTTTTCACCATTCTACGCCCATTCTATACTATAATTTCGGTTAGAATTACACATCTATGCTCGTTTTCTCTACTTGTTTCGTATCATAATTTGGTTAGAGTCACCCATCCATAATCGTCTCCATTATTCTATATTCATTATATTCCGTATTTTGGTTAGAGTCGCCCATTTATACTCGTTTTTGCCATTCTACGATCATTTGATGGCTTATTTCTATCATAATCATATTTCAGTACTCGTTTCCACAAATCTGTGCCACTTTTTTTTACCCTATTTTGGTTAGAATCACCCATCTATACTCGTTTTGACCAATCTATTCTGCACCCTATTTCGATTAGAATCACTCATCTATACCTGTTTTTACGATTCTACCCCTATTTTATACCATATTTTGATCAGAATCAATGATCTAAACTCGTTTTCGTAATCCTATGACCATATTTCGGTTCTATTCCCCCGCTTGTACTCGTTTTTACAATTTTATGAGCATTTAATGTCTTATTTCGGTTAGAATCATATTTTTATACTCGTTTCACCAATCCAGGCCAGTTGTGTACATTATTTCGGTTAGAATCTCCGGCCGATAGCCGTTTTCCCCATTCTATTCCCATTCTACACCATAATCCTTTTAGAATATCTCATCTACGCTCGTTTTCACGATTCTACCACTGTTTTATAATATTTCGGTTAGAACCCATGATCTAAATTTATTTTCATCATTCTTCGATCATGTTGTACCATATTTCTGTCCGAATCGCCCGTTTACACTCATTCTCACCAACTCACGAGCATTTGCTTCCTTACTTCGGTTAGGATCTCATTTCTGTACTCATTTCTCCTATCTATAAGGGTTATATACCTTATTTTCGTTTGGAATCTCCCATCCATACTCGTTTTCACCATTCTACGCTCGTTCTACCCAATAATTTTGGTTAGAATCGCACATCTGTGCTCCTTTCCACCATCCTACACTTGTTTTATATCATATTTCGGTTAGAATCACACATCTAATACTCGTTTTTATCAGTCTACATTCATTCTATTCCATATTTCAGTTAGAATCATCTATTTATACTCATTTTCACCAATCTAAGCACGTTCTATACTATAATTTCGGTTAGAATTACACATCTATGCTCGTTTTCTCTACTTGTTTTGTATCATAATTTGGTTAGAGTCACCCATCCATAATTGTCTCCATTATTCTATATTCATTATATTCCGTATTTCGGTTAGAGTCGCCCATTTATACTCGTTTTTGCCATTCTACGATCATTTGATGGCTTATTTCTATCACAATCATATTTCAGTACTCGTTTCTACAAATCTGTGCCACTTTTTTTTACCCTATTTTGGTTAGAATCATCCATCTATACTCGTTTTGACCAATCTATTCTGCACCCTATTTCGATTAGAATGACTCATCTTTACCTGTTTTTACGATTCTACCCCTATTTTATACCATATTTTGATCAGAATCAATGATCTAAACTCGTTTTCGTAATCCTACGACCATATTTCGGTTCTAATCCCCCGTTTGTACTCGTTTTTACAATTTTATGAGCATTTAATGTCTTATTTCGGTTAGAATCATATTTTTATACTTGTTTCACCAATCCAGGCCAGTTGTGTACCTTATTTCGGTTAGAATCTCCCGCCGATAGCCGTTTTCCCCATTCTATTCCCATTCTACACCATAATTCTTTTAGAATATCTCATCTATGCTCGTTTTCACGATTCTACCACTGTTTTATAATATTTCGGTTAGAACCCATGATCTAAATTTGTTTTCATCATTCTTCGATCATGTTGTACCATATTTCTGTCCGAATCGCCCGTTTACACTCATTCTCACCAACTCACGAGTATTTGCTTCCTTACTTCGGTTAGGATCTCATTTCTGTACTCATTTCCCCTATCTATAAGGGTTATATACCTTATTTTCGTTTGGAATCTCCCATCCATACTCGTTTTCACCATTCTACGCTCGTTCTACCCAACAATTTTGATTAGAATCGCACATCTGTGCTCCTTTCCACCATCCTACACTTGTTTTATATCACATTTCAGTTAGAATCACACATCTAATACTCGTTTTCATCAGTCTACATTCATTCTATTCTATATTTCAGTTAGAATCATCTATTTATACTCGTTTTCACCAATCTAAGCACGTTCTACACCGTAATTAGAATCACTCATCTACACATGTTTTCATCAATCTATGCCTATTCTAAACCATATTTCGGTTAGAATCACCGATATACACTCATTTTTAACCCTTCTACGCTCTCGTAGCTCAGTTAGCATCACCCATCCATACTCGTTTTTACTATTCTGCGTCCGTTTTATACGATATTTTGGTTTAGAATCACCGATCTAAACATGTTTTCAGCATGCTAGGCTCATTCTATACCATATTTTGGTCAGAATCCCCCATTTATACATACTCGTTTTTACTATTCGACGATAATTTGATACCTTATTTGGATTACAATCGTATTTTAGTACTCGTTTCCATAAATCTACGCCACTTTTATACCATATTTCGGTTTGAATCGCCCATCTATACTCGTTTTAACCAATATTCAACCCCTGTTTTATACCATAATTCGGTTTGAATCAGCGATCCAAACTCGTTTTCATCATCATACGGTCATATAATACCATATTTCGGTTCGAATCACCCATTTATACTCGTTTTAACCATTTTACGAGCGTTTGATGCCTTATTTCGGTTATAATCATATCTCTATACACGTTTCACCAATCTAGGCCAGTTTATATACCTTATTTCGGTTTGAATCTTCCGTCTATACTCGTTTTCACCATTCTACGCCCATTCTATACTATAATTTCGGTTAGAATTACACATCTATGCTCGTTTTCTCTACTTGTTTTATATCATAATTTGGTTAGAGTCACCCATCCATAATCATCTCCATTATTCTATAATCATTATATTCCGTATTTCGGTTAGAGTCGCCCATTTATACTCGTTTTTGCCATTCTACGATCATTTGATGGCTTATTTCTATCATAATCATATTTCAGTACACGTTTCCACAAATCTGCGCCACTTTTTTTTATCCTATTTTGGTTAGAATCACCCATCTATACTCATTTTGACCAATCTATTCTGCACCATATTTCGATTAGAATCACTTACCTAGACCTGTTTTTACGATTCTACTCCTATTTTATACCATATTTTGATCAGAATCAACGATCTAAACTCGTTTTCGTCATCCTACGACCATATTTCGGTTCTAATCCCCCATTTGTACTCGTTTCCACCATTTTATGAGCATTTGATGTCTTATTTCGGTTAGAATCATATTTCTATACTCGTTTCACCAATCTAGGCCTGTTGTGTACCTTATTTCGGTTAGAATCTCCCTTCTATAGCCGTTTTTCTTATTCTATACCATAATTCTGTTAGAATATCTCATCTACGCTCGTTTTTACGATTCTACTACTGTTTTATAATATTTATCTAAATTTGTTTTCAATATTCTTCGATCATATTGTACCATATTTCTGTCCAAATCGCCCGTTTACACTCATTCTCACCAACTCACGAGCATTTGCTTCCTAACTTCGGTTAGGATCTCATTTCTGTACTCATTTCCCCTATCTAGAAGGGTTATATACCTTATTTTCGTTTGGAATCTCCCATCCATACCCGTTTTCACCATTCTACGCTCGTTCTACCCAACAATTTTGGTTAGAATTGCGCACATCTGTGCTCCTTTTCACCATCCTACACTTGTTTTATATCACATTTCGGTTAGAATCACACATCTATACTCGTTTTCATCAGTCTACATTCATTCTATTCCATATTTCAGTTAGAATCATCTATTTATACTTATTTTTACCAATCTAAGCACGTTCTACACCGTAATTAGGATCACTCCTCTACACCCGTTTTCATCAATCTATGCCTATTCTAAACCATATTTCGGTTAGAATCACCGATATACACTCGTTTTAACCATTCTACGCTCTCGTAGCTCAGTTAGCATCACCCATCCATACTCATTTTCACCATTCTGCGTCCGTTTTATACGATATTTTAGTTTAGAATCACCGATCTAAATATGTTTTCAGCATGCTAGGCTCATTCTATACCATATTTTGGTCAGAATCCCCCATTTATACTCGTTTTTACTTTTCGACTATAATTTTATACCTTATTTGGATTACAATCGCATTTCAGTACTCGTTTCCACAAATCTACGCCACTTTTATACCATATTTTGGTTTGAATCGCCCATCTATACTCATTTTAACTAATATTCAACCCCTATTTTATACCATAATTCGGTTTGAATCAGCGATCCAAACTCATTTTTATCATCCTACGGCCATATAATACTATATTTTGGTTCGAATCACCCATTTATACTCCTTTTAACCATTTTACGAGCGTTTGATGCCTTATTTCGGTTATAATCATATCTCTATACACGTTTCACCAATCTAGGCTAGTTTATATACCTTATTTCGGTTTGAATCTTCCGTCTATACTCGTTTTCACTATTCTACGCCCATTCTATACTATAATTTCGGTTAGAATTACACATCTATGCTCGTTTTCTCTACTTGTTTCATATCATAATTTGGTTAGAGTCACCCATCCATAATCGTCTCCATTATTCTATATTCATTATATTCCGTATTTCGGTTAGAGTCGCCCATTTATACTCGTTTTTGCCATTCTACGATCATTTGATGGCTTATTTCTATCACAATCATATTTCAGTACACGTATCCACATATCTGTGCCACTTTTTTTTACCCTATTTTGGTTAGAATCACCCATCTATACTCGTTTTGACCAATCTATTCTGCAATCTATTTCGATTAGAATCACTCATCGATACCTGTTTTTACGATTCTACCCCTATTTTATACCATATTTTGATCAGAATCAATGATCTAAACTCATTTTCGTCATCCTACGACCATATTTCGGTTCTAATCCCCCGTTTGTACTCGTTTTCACCATTTTATGAGCATTTGATGTCTTATTTCGATTAGAATCATATTTCTATACTCGTTTCACCAATCTAGGCCCGTTGTGTACCTTATTTCGGTTAGAATCTCCCGTCTATAGCCGTTTTTCCTATTCTACACCATAATTCCATTAGAATATCTTATCTACGCTCGTTTTTACGATTCTACCACTGTTTTCTAATATTTTGGTTAGAATCCATGATATAAATTTGTTTTCAACATTCTTCGATCATGTTGTACCATATTTCTGTCCGAAACGCCCGTTTACACTCATTCTCACCAACTCACGAGCATTTGCTTCCTTACTTCGGTTAGGATCTCATTTCTGTACTCATTTCCCCTATTTATAAGGATTATATACCTTATTTTCGTTTGGAATCTCCCATCCATACTCGTTTTCACCATTCTACGCTCGTTCTACCCAACAATTTTGGTTAGAATCGCACACATCTGTGCTCCTTTTCACCATCCTACACTTGTTTTATATCACATTTCGGTTAGAATCACACATCTATACTCGTTTTTATCAGTCTACATTCATTCTATTCCATATTTCAGTTAGAATCATCTATTTATACTCGTTTTCACCAATCTAAGCACGTTCTACACCGTAATTAGGATCACTCATCTACACCCGTTTTCATTAATCTATGCCTATTCTAAATCAGATTTCGGTTAGAATCACCGATATACACTCGTTTTAACCATTCTACGCTCTCGTAGCTCAGTTAGCATCACCCATCCATACTCGTTTTTACCATTCTGCGTCCGTTTTATACGATATTTTGGTTTAGAATCACCGATCTAAACATGTTTTCAGCATGCTAGGCTCATTCTATACCATATTTCGGTCAGAATCCCCCATTTATACTCGTTTTTACTTTTCGACGATAATTTGATACCTTATTTGGATTACAATCGCATTTCAGTACTCGTTTCCATAAATCTACGCCACTTTTATACCATAATTCGGTTTGAATCGCCCATCTGTACTCATTTTAACCAATATTCAACCCCTGTTTTATACCATAATTCGGTTTGAATCAGCGATCCAAACTCGTTTTTATCATCCTGCGGTCATATATGACCATATTTTGGTTCGAATCACCCATTTATACTCGTTTTAACCATTTTACGAGCGTTTGATGCCTTATTTCGGTTATAATCATATCTCTATACACGTTTCACCAGTCTAGGCCAGTTTATATACCTTATTTCGGTTTGAATTTTCCGTCTATACTCGTTTTCACCATTCTACGTCCATTCTATACTATAATTTCGGTTAGAATTATACATCTATGCTCATTTTCTCTACTTGTTTTATATCATAATTTGGTTAGAGTCACCCATCCATAATCGTCTCCATTATTCTATATTCATTATATTCCGTATTTCGGTTAGAGTCGCCCATTTATACTCGTTTTTGCCATTCTACGATCATTTGATGGCTTATTTCTATCACAATCATATTTCAGTACTCGTTTCCTCAAATCTGCGCTACTTTGTTTTACCCTATTTTGGTTAGAATCACCCATCTATACTCGTTTTGACCAATCTATTCTGCACCCTATTTCGATTAGAATCACTCATCTATACCTGTTTTTACGATTCTACCCCTATTTTATACCATATTTTGATCAGAATCAATGATCTAAACTCGTTTTCGTCATCCTACGACCATATTTCGGTTCTAATCCCCCGTTTGTACTCATTTTCACCATTTTATGAGCATTTGATGTCTTATTTCGGTTAGAATCATATTTCTATACTTGTTTCACCAATCTAGGCCAGTTGTGTACCTTATTTCGGTTAGAATCTCCCGTCTATAGCCGTTTTTTCCATTCTATTCCCATTCTACACCATAATTCCATTAGGATATCTCATCTACGCTCGTTTTCACGATTCTACCACTGTTTTATAATATTTTGATTAGAATCCATGATCTAAATTTGTTTTCAATATTCTTCGATCATGTTGTACCATATTTCTGTCCGAAACGCCCGTTTACACTCATTCTCACCAACTCACGAGCATTTGCTTCCTTACTTCGGTTAGGATCTCATTTCTGTACTCATTTCCCCTATCTATAAGGGTTATATACATTATTTTTGTTTGGAATCTCCCATCCATACTCGTTTTCACCATTCTACGCTCGTTCTATCCAACAATTTTGGTTAGAATCGCACACATCTGTGCTCCTTTTCACCATCCTACACTTATTTTATATCACATTTCGGTTAGAATCACACATCTATACTCGTTTTCATCAGTCTACATTCATTCTATTCCATATTTCAGTTAGAATTATCTATTCATACTCGTTTTCACCAATCTAAGCACGTTCTACACCGTAATTAGGATCACTCATCTACACCCGTTTTCATCAATCTATGCCTATTATAAACCATATTTCGGTTAGAATCACCGATATACACTCGTTTTAACCATTCTACGCTCTCGTAGCTCAGTTAGCATCACCCATCCATAATCGTTTTCACCATTCTGCGTCCGTTTTATACGATATTTTGGTTTAGAATCACCGATCTAAACATGTTTTCCGCATGCTAGGCTCATTCTATACCATATTTCGGTCAGAATTCTCCATTTATACTCGTTTTTACTTTTCGACGATAATTTGATACCTTATTTGGATTACAATCGCATTTCAGTACTCGTTTCCATAAATCTACGCCACTTTTATACCATATTTCGGTTTGAATCGCCCATCTGTACTCGTTTTAACCAATATTTAACCCTTGTTTTATACCATAATTCGGTTTCAATCAGCGATCCAAACTCGTTTTCATCATACTACGGTCATATAATACCATATTTCGGTTCGAATCACCCATTTATACTCGTTTTAACCATTTTACGAGAGTTTGATGCCTTATTTCGGTTATAATCATATCTCTATACACGTTTCACCAATCTAGGCCAGTTTATATACCTTATTTCGGTTTGAATCTTCCGTCTATACTCGTTTTCACCATTCTACGCCCATTCTATACTATAATTTCGGTTAGAATTACACATCTATGCTCGTTTTCTCTACTTGTTTCATATCATAATTTGGTTAGAGTCACCCATCCATAATCGTCTCCATTATTTTATATTCATTATATTCCGTATTTCGGTTAGAGTCGCCCATTTATACTCGTTTTTGCCATTCTACGATCATTTGATGGCTTATTTCTATCACAATCATATTTCAGTACTCGTTTCCACAAATCTGCGCCACTTTGTTTTACCCTATTTTGGTTAGAATCACCCATCTATACTCGTTTTGACCAATCTATTCTGCACCCTATTTCGATTAGAATCACTCATCTATACCTGTTTTTACGATTCTACCCCTATTTTATACCATATTTTGATCAGAATCAATGATCTAAACTCGTTTTCATCATCCTACGACCATATTTCGGTTCTAATCTCCCGTTTGTACTCGTTTTCACCATTTTATGAGCATTTGATATCTTATTTCGGTTAGAATCATATTTCTATACTCATTTCACCAATCTAGGCCAGTTGTGTATCTTATTTCGGTTAGAATCTCCCGTCTATAGCCGTTTTTCCCATTCTATTTCCATTCTACACCATAATTCCGTTAGAATATCTCATCTACGCTCGTTTTCACGATTCTAATACTGTTTTATAATATTTCGGTTAGAATCCATGATCTAAATTTGTTTTCAACATTCTTCGATCATGTTGTACCATATTTCTGTCCGAAATGCCCGTTTACACTCATTCTCACCAACTCATGAGCATTTGCTTCCTTACTTCGGTTAGGATATCATTTCTGTACTCATTTCCCCTATTTAAAAGGGTTATATACCTTATTTTCGTTTGGAATCTCCCATCCATACCCGTTTTCACCATTCTACGCTCGTTCTACCCAATAATTTTGGTTAGAATCGCACATCTGTGTCCCTTTTCACCATCCTATACTTGTTTTATATCACATTTTGGATAGAATCACACATCTATACTCGTTTTCATCAGTCTACATTCATTCTATTCTATATTTCAGTTAGAATCATCTATTCATACTCGTTTTTACCAATCTAAGCACGTTCTACACCGTAATTAGGATCACTCATCTACACCCGTTTTCATCAATCTATGCCTATTCTAAACTATATTTCGGTTAGAATCACCGATATACACTCGTTTTAACCATTCTACGCTCTCGTAGCTCAGTTAGCATCACCCATCCATACTCGTTTTTACCATTCTGGGTCCGTTTTATACGATATTTTGGTTTAGAATCACCGATCTAAACATGTTTTCAGCATGCTAGGCTCATTCTATGCCATATTTCGGTCAGAATCCCCCATTTATACTCGTTTTTACTTTTTGACGATAATTTGATACCTTATTTGGATTACAATCGTATTTCAGTACTCGTTTCCACAAATCTACGCCACTTTTATACCATATTTCGGTTTGAATCGCCCATCTGTACTCGTTTTAACCAATATTCAACCCCTGTTTTATACCATAATTCGGTTTGAATCAGCGATCCAAACTCGTTTTCATCATCCTACGGTCATATATGACCATATTTCGGTTCGAATTACCCATTTATACTCGTTTTAACCATTTTACGAGCGTTTGATGCCTTATTTCGGTTATAATCATATCTATATACACGTTTCACCAATCTATGCCAGTTTATATACCTTATTTCGGTTTGAATTTTCCGTCTATACTCGTTTTCACCATTCTACGTCCATTCTATACTATAATTTCGGTTAGAATTATACATCTATGCTCGTTTTCTCTACTTGTTTTATATCATAATTTGGTTAGAGTCACCCATCCATAATCGTCTCCATTATTCTATATTCATTATATTCCGTATTTCGGTTAGAGTCGCCCATTTATACTCGTTTTTGCCATTCTACGATCATTTGATGGCTTATTTCTATCACAATCATATTTCAGTACTCGTTTCCTCAAATCTGCGCCACTTTGTTTTACCCTATTTTGGTTAGAATCACCCATCTATACTCATTTTGACCAATCAATTCTGCACCCTATTTCGATTAGAATCACTCATCTATACCTGTTTTTACGATTCTACCCCTATTTTATACCATATTTTGATCAGAATCAATGATCTAAACTCGTTTTCATCATCCTACGACCATATTTCGGTTCTAATCTCCCGTTTGTACTCGTTTTCACCATTTTATGAGCATTTGATATCTTATTTCGGTTAGAATCATATTTCTATACTCGTTTCACCAATCTAGGCCAGTTGTGTACCTTATTTCGGTTAGAATCTCCCGTCTATAGCCGTTTTTTCCCATTCTATTCCCATTCTACACCATAATTCCGTTAGAATATCTCATCTACGCTCGTTTTCACGATTCTAATACTGTTTTATAATATTTTGGTTAGAATCCATGATCTAAATTTGTTTTCAACATTCTTCGATCATGTTGTACCATATTTCTGTCCGAAATGCCCGTTTACACTCATTCTCACCAACTCATGAGCATTTGCTTCCTTACTTCGGTTAGGATATCATTTCTGTACTCATTTCCCCTATTTAAAAGGGTTATATACCTTATTTTCGTTTGGAATCTCCCATCCATACCCGTTTTCACCATTCTACGCTCGTTCTACCCAATAATTTTGGTTAGAATCGCACATCTGTGTTCCTTTTCACCATCCTATACTTGTTTTATATCACATTTTGGATAGAATCACACATCTATACTCGTTTTCATCAGTCTACATTCATTCTATTCTATATTTCAGTTAGAATCATCTATTCATACTCGTTTTTACCAATCTAAGCACGTTCTACACCGTAATTAGGATCACTCATCTACACCCGTTTTTATCAATCTATGCCTATTCTAAACCATATTTCGGTTAGAATCACCGATATACACTCGTTTTAACCATTCTACGCTCTTGTAGCTCAGTTAGCATCACCCATCCATAATCGTTTTTACCATTCTGCGTCCGTTTTATACGATATTTTGGTTTAGAATTACCGATCTAAACATATTTTCAGCATGCTAGGCTCATTCTATACCATATTTCGGTCAGAATCTCCCATTTATACTCGTTTTTGCTTTTCGACGATAATTTGATACCTTATTTGGATTACAATCGCATTTCAGTACTCGTTTCCACAAATCTACGCCACTTTTATACCATATTTCGGTTTAAATCGCCCATCTGTACTCGTTTTAACCAATATTTAACCCCTGTTTTATACCATAATTCGGTTTGAATCAGCGATCCAAACTCGTTTTCATCATCCTACGGTCATATAATACCATATTTCGGTTCGAATCACCCATTTATACTCGTTTTAACCATTTTACGAGCGTTTGATGCCTTCTTTCGGTTATAATCATATCTCTATACACGTTTCACCAATCTAGGCCAGTTTATATACCTTATTTCAGTTTGAATCTTCCGTCTATACTCGTTTTCACCATTCTAAGCCCATTCTATACTATAATTTCGGTTAGAATTACACATCTATGCTCGTTTTCTCTACTTGTTTCATATCATAATTTGGTTAGAGTCACCCATCCATAATCGTCTCCATTATTCTATATTCATTATATTCCGTATTTCGGTTAGAGTCGCCCATTTATACTCGTTTTTGCCATTCTACGATCATTTGATGGCTTATTTCTATCACAATCATATTTCAGTACTCGTTTCCACAAATCTGTGCCACTTTATTTTACCCTATTTTGGTTAGAATCACCCATCTATACTCGTTTTGACCAATCTATTCTGTACCCTATTTCGATTAGAATTACTCATCTATACCTGTTTTTACGATTCTACCCCTATTTTATACCATATTTGATCAGAATCAATGATCTAAACTCGTTTTCGTCATCCTACGACCATATTTCAGTTCTAATCCCCCGTTTGTACTCGTTTTCACAATTTTATGAGCATTTGATGTCTTATTTCGGTTAGAATTATATTTCTATACTCGTTTCACCAATCTAGGCCAGTTGTGTACCTTATTTCGGTTAGAATCTTCCGTCTATAGTCGTTTTCCCCATTCTATTCCTATTCTACACCATTATTCTGTTAGAATATCTCATCTACGCTCGTTTTCATGATTCTACCACTGTTTTATAATATTTCGGTTAGAATCCATGATCTAAATTTGTTTTCATCATTCTTCGATCATGTTGTACCATATTTCTGTCCGAAATGCCCGTTTACACTCATTCTCACCAATTCACGAGCATTTGCTTCCTTACTTCGGTTAGGATCTCTTTTCTGTACTCATTTCCCTTATTTAAAAGGGTTATATACCTTATTTTCGTTCGGAATCTCCTATCCATACCCGTTTTCACCATTCTACGCTCGTTCTACCCAACAATTTTGGTTAGAATCGCACAACTGTGTTCCTTTTCACCATCCTACACTTGTTTTATATCACATTTTGGTTAGAATCACACATCTATACTGGTTTTCATCATTCTACATTCATTCTATTCCATATTTCAGTTAGAATCATCTATTCATACTCGTTTTCACCAATCTAAGCACGTTCTACACCGTAATTAGGATCACTTATCTACACCCGTTTTCATCAATCTATGCCTATTCTAAACCATATTTTGGTTAGAATCACCGATATACACTCGTTTTAACCATTCTACGCTCTCGTAGCTCAGTTAGCATCACCCATCCATACTCGTTTTTACCATTCTGCGTCCGTTTTATACGATATTTTGGTTTAGAATCACCGACCTAAACATGTTTTCAGCATGCTAGGCTCATTCTATACCATATTTCGGTCAGAATCCCCCATTTATACTCGTTTTTACTTTTTGAAGATAATTTGATACCTTATTTGGATTACAATCGCATTTCAGTACTCGTTTCCACAAATCTACGCCACTTTTATACCATATTTCGGTTTGAATCGCCCATCTGTACTCGTTTTAACCAATATTCAACCCCTATTTTATACCATAATTCGGTTTGAATCAGCGATCCAAACTCGTTTTTATCATCCTACGGTCATATATGACCATATTTCGGTTCAAATCACCCATTTATACTCGTTTTAACCATTTTACGAGCGTTTGATACCTTATTTCGGTTATAATCATATCTCTATACACGTTTCACCAATCTAGGCTAGTTTATATACCTTATTTCGGTTTGAATTTTCCGTCTATAGTCGTTTTTACCATTCTACGCCATTCTATACTATAATTTCGGTTAGAATTATACATCTATGCTCGTTTTCTCTACTTGTTTCATATCATAATTTGGTTAGAGTCACCCATCCATAATCGTCTCCATTATTCTATATTCATTATATTCCATATTTCGGTTAGAGTCGCCCATTTATACTCGTTTTTGCCATTCTACGATCATTTGATGGCTTATTTCTATCACAATCATATTTCAGTACTCGTTTCCTCAAATCTGCGCCACTTTGTTTTACCCTATTTTGGTTAGAATCACCCATCTATACTCGTTTTGACCAATCTATTCTGCACCCTATTTCGATTAGAATCACTCATCTATACCTGTTTTTACGATTCTACCCCTATTTTATACCATATTTTGATCAGAATCAATGATCTAAACTCGTTTTCGTCATCCTACGACCATATTTCGGTTCTAATCCCCCGTTTGTACTCGTTTTCACCATTTTATGAGCATTTGATATCTTATTTCGGTTAGAATCATATTTCTATACTCGTTTCACCAATCTAGGCCAGTTGTGTACCTTATTTCGGTTAGAATCTCCCGTTTATAGCCGTTTTTCCCATTCTATTCCCATTCTAAACCATAATTCTGTTAGAATATCTCATCTACGCTCGTTTTCACGATTCTACCACTGTTTTATAATATTTCGTTTAGAATCCATGATCTAAATTTGTTTTCAATATTCTTCGATCATGTTGTACCATATTTCTGTCCGAAACGCCCGTTTACACTCATTCTCACCAACTCACGAGCATTTGCTTCCTTACTTCGGTTAGGATCTAATTTCTGTACTCATTTCCCCTATCTATAAGGGTTATATACCTTATTTTCGTTTGGAATCTCCCATCCATACTCGTTTTTACCATTCTACGCTCGTTCTACCCAATAATTTTGGTTAGAATCGCACACATCTGTGCTCCTTTTCACTATCCTATACTTGTTTTATATCATATTTCGGTTAGAATCATACATCTATACTCGTTTTTATCAGTCTACATTCATTCTATTCCATATTTCAGTTAGAATCATCTATTCATACTCGTTTTCACCAATCTAAGAACGTTCTACACCGTAATTAGGATCACTCATCTACACCCGTTTTCATCAATCTATGCCTATTCTAAACCATATTTCAGTTAGAATCACCGATATACACTCGTTTTAACCATTCTACGCTCTCGTAGCTCAGTTAGCATCACCCATCCATACTTGTTTTCACCATTCTGCGTCCATTTTATACGATATTTTGGTTTAGAATCACCGATCTAAACATGTTTTCAGCATGCTAGGCTCATTTTATACCATATTTTGGTCAGAATCCCCCATTTATACTCGTTTTTACTTTTCGACGATAATTTGATACCTTATTTGGATTACAATCGCATTTCAGTACTCGTTTTCACAAATCTATGCCACTTTTATACCATATTTCGGTTTAAATCGCCCATCTGTACTCGTTTTAACCAATATTCAACCCCTGTTTTATACCATAATTTGGTTTGAATCAGCGATCCAAACTCGTTTCATCATCCTACGGTCATATAATACCATATTTCGGTTCGAATCACCCATTTATACTCGTTTTAACCATTTTACGAGCGTTTGATGCCTTATTTCGATTATAATCATATTTCTATACACGTTTCACCAATCTAGGCCAGTTTATATACCTTATTTCGGTTTGAATCTTCCGTCTATACTCGTTTTCACCATTCTACGCCCATTTTATACTATAATTTTGGTTAGAATTATACATCTATGCTCGTTTTCTCTACTTATTTCATATCATAATTTGGTTAGGGTCACCCATCCATAATCGTCTCCATTATTCTATATTTATTATATTCCATATTTCGGTTAGAGTCGCCCATTTATACTCGTTTTTGCCATTCTTCGATCATTTGATGGCTTATTTCTATCACAATCATATTTCAGTACTCGTTTCCACAAATTTGCACCACTTTATTTTATCCTATTTTGGTTAGAATCACCCATCTATACTCATTTTGACCAATCTATTCTGTACCCTATTTCGATTAGAATCACTCATCTATACCTGTTTTTTCGATTCTACCCCTATTTTATACCATATTTTGATCAGAATCAATGATCTAGACTCATTTTCGTCATCCTACAACCATATTTCGGTTCTAATCCCCCGTTTGTACTCGTTTTCACCATTTTATGAGCATTTGAAGGCTTATTTCGGTTAGAATTATATTTCTATACTCGTTTTACCAATCTAGGCCAGTTGTGTACCTTATTTCGGTTAGAATCTCCCGTCTATAGCCATTTTTTCCATTCTATTCCCATTCTATACCATAATTCCGTTAGAATATCTCATCTACGCTCGTTTTTACGATTCTACCACTGTTTTATAATATTTCGGTTAGAATCCATGATCTAAATTTGTTTTCATCATTCTTCGATCATGTTGTACCATATTTCTGTCCGAAACGTCCGTTTACACTCATTCTCACCAACTCACGAGCATTTGCTTCCTTACTTCGGTTAGGATCTCATTTCTGTACTCATTTCCCCTATCTATTAGGGTTATATACCTTATTTTCGTTTAGAATCTCCCATCCATACTCGTTTTTACCATTCTACGCTCGTTCTACCCAACAATTTTGGTTAGAATAGCACACATCTGTGCTCCTTTTCACCATCCTACACTTGTTTTATATCACATTTCGGTTAGAATCTCCCATCCATACTCGTTTTTACCATTCTACGCTCATTCTACCCAACAATTTTGGTTAGAATTACACATCTATTTATACTCGTTTTCACCAATCTAAGCACGTTCTACACCGTAATTAGGATCACTCATCTACACCCGTTTTCATCAATCTATGCTTATTCTAAACCATATTTCGGTTAGAATCACCGATATACACTCGTTTTAACCATTCTATGCTCTCGTAGCTCAGTTAGCATCACCCATCCATACTCGTTTTTACCATTCTGCGTCCGTTTAATACGATATTTTGGTTTAGAATCACCGATCTAAACATGTTTTCAGCATGCTAGGCTCATTCTATACCATATTTCGGTCAGAATCCCCCATTTATACTCGTTTTT
>JAYESA010000937.1:0-76277 GCA_036927795.1 Iris macrosiphon | reverse complement strand
ACCTAGAACGACCATAGAAGCCTGTTTTTAGTTATTTTATATCTATTCAACTCATTAGAACCCCCCTTAATCTTGCTTTTCGTAATAGGTCCTTGCGACGCCAGTTCGGATTATCAGTTGCTCAGGACGTCAGGCGAGTACATTCTCTGATAGTTTTCATTATTTGATGATTATTATGATTCAGCTTCTAGTATAGTATTCTCTGATTTTTTTGGCATGACACGGACTAGTATTTTTGGATTCATTTACTTGCGACACGTATATTTTATGTTTCTGGCCTCTATTCTGGAATCACCTACTGGCATCACATCGTGACTCACTACAGGTATCACTACAGGCATCACTCATGTTTCTGGCTAGACTCATACTTGATTTGCGTGTCGGGTTTTGGATTCACTTGTACTAGTCGGGGTGGAAAAATACTAGAGTAGACATGTAAACATTTCCAACTGGAATCACTGGAATCACCCCCCCGTGTCTAATCTGGAATGATAGCAGCCGCACACCCAGTGTGCGGTGAGCCGTACTTACCCCTAGCCGTTTACATGTCGAAATAGGTATTTCAAAGCCACGAGTTCATTCTTTCTAGTCTGGACTCACTTGTATTGCTTGACTGGTCTCACTTATACTTTCTGAACTTGACTCATTACATTACTCTTGCTGGACTCACTACACGTTCTTGTGCACACACTTGATCTTAGTGTAGATTTCTTGTATCTTGCAGTCATATCTATCTTGCTTCTGATATTCATGCATCTTTACCTTTCATGCACCAGTGATACATATGTATTTTCTTGTTCATACTTTATTTTCTTCACCTTGCTACTTGCTACAACTGCTTTATAGTTTTTATCATTTAACTGGAACTGCTGTTAGAGGTGTGCTTGCTTCAATCCTGACTGAATATATTTTTTAGAGGATCCGGAGGATTAGTGTCCGATGTTTTATGGACCTCAGCCTGTCGATGGTGCAGACAGGGACCCCCTAGTTTAGAAGTGATTTCCGGGTTGGTAGCCGGGATCACTAGGACCTCAGTTGTTGTATTTATTAGCTTTTGGTACCGGATTTGTCCCCGGTTTTGGATTGAGATCTTGTATTATATATGATTCAGGATGTTGTTGTATTATTATTATTGATGTTGTTGTTGTTTTAGTAGCAATTGTTTAGACCTTGTAGTTATTAGACTTTTGTGTTATCTTATCGTGCTTAGATTCGTGATTGAGTACTTGTGATTATCATTATTATATTGCTCCTCCATTTGGAGTTGAGATCTTGACAGGTACCTATATATTGTTGTGTGAGATTGTTAGCTAGATAGTAGATCTAGATAGCGTTCTACCACCGATGCTGTGGTGTAGGCTGGACGTACCCACGACTCATGCCCAATTTTCTGGGTGCGGGTCGTGACACGTTTTTGGTGGCGGCCCCATGCAGGTCTCGATTCGCAATTAGTGCAATGTCGTGGTAGTACAACGATTTAGTTGTATTGCTGTGAGACTGCTCTAGGATATAGGATCTAGGATGAGAGTGTACTCAATCACGACTAGGAATAATTCCAATCTAATTATTCTGAAATTGCTTTCCTTTGAAATATTATTGTCCTTCTTTGATGATATCGTATCTTGCGCCGTATTGACTTCTTTTGATCTGTGTTCAGTATGCCTCCGAAGTCACGATCCCATCATACCGTCCCAGCAGTTGCTACCGAGAGGTCTGCTACCTCTCGTCCAGATCATATTTCGGCAGCTGCTACCTCTCCACTCACCACTCCTACGGTTGAGGGAGTATCTGTTTCTCTCGGGGATCCTCCTCTACCTGTCGATCCGAGGACTACCCCAGTAGTTCCGGTGATTCCTCCACCACCTCCTGCACTAGTAGACGCCACACAGTTGTTTGCATTCTTCAGAGAGATGATGGACGCGCAATACCGTCAGGTGGATGTGATGAGGCTAGGCATTGAGAATGCCCACCAGGTGGCCATGACGGCAGTGGACAGAGTGGCTCAGATCCAGCCACAGGCAGATCAGACTCAGCATCCGAGGCCGGGAAGCATTATTGACTTCCAGAGGATGCGGCCCAAGGAGTTCCGGGGTACAGAAGGGATTCTGTACGCGGATGACTGGATAGAGCAGATTGAGGGGATCTTCAGGCTTGCACAGATTCCAGGCAGTATGCAGATAGAGGCAGCGGACAGTCAGATGTTCGACCTTGCTTTGACGTGGTATCGCACTGATATGAGGATCACGGCACCAGGGCTTACTTGGGAGGCTTTCAAGAGGCTTTTTAAGGAGAAGTTTTTCCCAGATGTGGCGCTCAGTGCTTTGGAGAGCCAGTTCGAGGCACTCGTCCAGGGGAGCATGCTAGTGGACGAGTATGCAGCGGAGATCTGCCGTCTGGGCAGATTCGTGGATGGCTTGAGTGAGGTAGCAAAGGCGAGGAAGTTTCACAAGGGCTTGGTCATGGCGGTCAAGTCTTTGACTAGGAGCGACCGCGAGGCGACTTTCGAACAGATCGTAGGGGACGCTTAGAGGGCAGAGGATGACTTGGAGCTCAAGTCCAAGAGAGGCAAGGATGATTCAGGTAGTGTGAGTGGTAGTGCGAGATCGGCTAAGCGTCCCTATGTGCAGAAGACAGCACAGAGGGTCGGGATCGGAGGGTGCCCACTTGTGCCTACTGCAGGAAGGCAGGACACACTTGGGATGTTTTTAGGAGGAGGCTGAAGGTGTGTTTGTTCTGTGGATCCGCTGCTCACCAGATATGAGATTGTCCTACTGTACCTCCATTGGGTGGAGCACAGGATCGAAGAGTTGGAGCTAGGCCATCTGTGGCACAACATCATGCCCCGCACCAAAAGAGGGAGATACCCCAGCAGGGCAGGGCTTATGCGTTGACGGTCGAGGAGGCCGATGCTACGGGTGTCGAGTTAGCAGGTCTGTCTCTTTGTTCTTCTTCCTGTCCTTTTCCATTCCTTGTGGTGTGCTTCATTAGTACCTGTTAGACTTTTCTTTTGTATTGTGGTAGATAGAGTAGTGACCCTGATTGAGACTGTGATAACACGACCAGTAGGACCATGATCTTGCATGTTGTTTAGGTAGAATTTTTTGACTGTGATTGTTGGGGGTTTGACCTAGAGGAAGTGCGATCGACTTTAAATTTCGAGGACGAAATTTTCTAAGGAGGATAGGCTTGTCACTACCCCATTTCCAAAGCAGGGTATTTTTTTATTTAATTTGGTTAATTGTGTAATTATCATAAATATTTGTATTAATATTTAATTGTTTGTTGTATTATTTTTTTATTAGTTATTTTAGTGTTTTGGCTAGCCTGGACCCATGTCAGACCCTAGTGGACCCTTGTCAGACCCAACCAACACCCTTTTTAGACTTATTTATTGGTGTAGATTAGTTATTTATATTTTAATTAGTTAGTTGGAGTGATTAGGGATTAATTTGAGTGCATTTGGAACCCCAAACCCCATTAGGATGACTTGATTTGGAGGGCATTTTAGTCATTTTGTTTAACCCAACCCTAACCCTTAACCCCCTGGCCGATCAAGACCAGCACCCCCTCCCTTTCACTTCACTTCTTCTTCTTCTTCTTCCTCTCCACTCCTTTCTTCTTCTTTCTTCTTCAAATTTCTCATTTCAAGTAAGTATTTCTCCTTTCATTCTCTTCCTTCTTCCATTTCTTCCATTAATGTAAACCCTAACCCTTTGCTTTTCCTTAACCTAGGTGGGTAGAGCTTAGAATTGATGTTGGAGCTTGGGTTGGAAGCTTGGAAGCTTGGTGTGGTGGATTTGGGACTTTTTGGAGACTTTGGCTTGGGATTCCAACTCCCAAGAGGTAAACCCTAATTTTTCTCCTTGTGATTACTCTAATATAGTGTAATTAGTAGTTTAAAACCTTTCTAGACCTTAGGACTACCCGTGGGAGAAAGTTGGAGCTTGTTTGGATGTGTTTGGAGACTTTGACATTATGTTTTGTGTCAATTTTGGGTGAAATTCGAGATTGGCCCAATTTTTGGTGTTGTCCTAGGTTAAACGGACCTAGGTAGACGAGCTTGGGTGTCTTGAGGGTAAGTATGTGTCCCCGTTCAGACACATGAGATCGTATCGCGGAGATTTGAGTATTTTGGGCGATTTGGGAGTTTTTCGTCGTGGGATTCTACTTGCGTGCGTATTTTTGCCACAGACCTAGAATCGGAGAGTTAGCATTGTTTTCTAGGTTCTAGACATCGATTAGAACTCGTGGATAAATTTTAGGTCAATTCCGAGTAGGTTTGGTGTGCGTTTCACGAGGTTTCGCGAACCGCACTCCACGTGTTCGTCGAAATGACCGAATGGCCATTTTGACTTAGTTTCTAGGTTTCGGGCTAGTGCGCGGGTAGGTTTAGCCTCGGAGAGTGTGTATTAGAGTTTTCGAGTATATATATATATATATATATATATATATATATATATATATATATATATATATATATATATATATATATATATATGTGTGTGTGGGGGGGGGGGGGGGGTTGAGTGTGGTTGAGTGTGTGTGTTGGTGTTTGTGTATGTGTAGGTGTGTGTTGTTGTATATATTTATATATGTATGAGTGTATATATATATATATATATATATATATATATATATATATATATATATATATATATATATATATATGTGAGTGTGTTTGTGTATATTTATATATGTATGAGTGTGTGTGTGTGTGTATATGTATATGTGTTTGTGTATATATGTATGTGTTTGTGTATATATGTATAAGTGTGTGTGTATATATATATATATATATATATATATATATATATATATATATGTATGTTTGTGTGTTTATATATATATGTAAGTGTGTGTGCTTGTGTGTCTGTGTGTGTGTGTGTGTGTTGTGTCGAGGGGGAGATATTTGGGTAGCAGTAGCAACAAGGTGGGAAGTATGGACAGTGGCAGCAGCGGCTACATAGAAGCGAGGCAGCAGCTAAGTAGCTGCAGAATGCAGCAGCAATAGCAGCAGGATGTAGGCCTGCAGCAGCAGCAAAACGCAGCAAATAGCGGCAGCTAGCGCAGCGTTGCGGGTAGCAGCACCGCGACAGCGTCGCGGCAGCAGCAACAGCTGCGGGCAGCAGCAGCGGCAGCGCATTCAGCAGCAATGCGTGCGCGCTCTCCCCCCTTTTCATATATATATATATATATATATATATATATATATATATATATATATATATATATATATATATATATATATATATATATAGAGAGAGAGAGAGAGAGAGAGAGAGATACATATATATATATATATATTTGATATGTGAGTATATATCATATATATATATATATATATCTCTCTCTCTCTCTCTCTCTCTCTCTCTCTCTCTCTATATATATATATATATATATATATATATATATATATATATATATATGATATGTGAGTTGGATATATATATATATATATATATGTGTGTGTGTGTGTGTGTGTGTGTGTGTGTGTGTGTGTGGATATATATATATAGATATGTAGGTAGATGCATATGTGTTATATATATATATATATATATATATATATATATATATATATATATATATATATATATATATATATATAATTGCCTAGATATATAGCTAGGTGTATATATTTATATAGATAGTTAGCTAGTTAGTTAGTGTTAGAGTGAGGTAAGTTAGGTATCTCAATACCTTGAGATACCATGGTATATATATATATATATATATATATATATATATATATATATATATATATATATATATATATATATATATATATATATATATATATAGCTTGTTAGTTAGAGTTAGAGGGTAAGGTATCTCAATACCTTGAGATACCAAGGTATTGCGGTATAGGGGTAAGGTATTGAGGTGTTTACCTATACACTAGGTTATATATATATATATATATATATATATATATATATATATATATATATATATAGTTAGATATATATTATATATATAGTAGTATATATATAAGTATATATAAGTATATATATATATAGTTACTTAGAGTTAGTGAGGGGTAAGGCTTGAGTATCTTAATACCTTGAGATACTCAAGGTATTGAGCAACGGGACAAGGTATTGGATTTTAGCCTAGGAATGAGGTTAGACTTACTTTTATATACATATATATATATATATATATATATATATATATATATATATATATATATATATATATATATATATATATATACGTGCTGGTATATATTTTAGAGGGTATAGACGGGGCGTATAGCGTAGGTTGAGATATCGGATACCGAGGGTATCCCGGTATCTCAAGGAGGCGAGTTTGAGAGTTTATTAGCTTAATGACCTAGTTTTGACCTAAAATTTTAGGGACACCCTAGTTTGACCTAGCGTTGACCGTAGTTGACTCGGTTGACCGCTAAAGTCAACTTTTGACCTAGATTTGACCTAGAGTTGACTTTTTGGACCCAGAGTTGACGTTTTGACCCAGATTTCACCGGTTTGATCCGTTTGACCTAGAACGATCCTAGAAGCCTGTTTTTAGTTATTTTATATCTGTTCAACTTATTAGAACCCCGTTTAATCTTGCTTTTCGCAATAGGTCCTTGCGACGCCAGTTCGGATTATCAGTTGCTCAGGACGTCTGGCGAGTACACTCTGATAGATTTCATTATCTGATGATTATTATGATTCAGCTTCTAGTATAGTATTCTCTAATTTTTCTTGCACGATGCGGACTAGTATTTCTGGATTCATTTACTTACGACACGTATATTTCTTGTTTCTGGTCTCTATTCTGGAATTACCTACTGGCATCACATCGTGACTCACTACAGGCATCACTCATATTTCTGGCTGGACTCATACTTGATTTGCGTGTCGGGTCTTGGATTCACTTATACTAGTCGGGGCGGGAAAATACTCGAGTAGACATGTAAACATTCCCAACTGAAATTATTGGAATCATCCCCTCGTGTCTAATCTGGAATGATAGCAGCCGCACACCCAGTGTGCGGTGAACCGTACTTACCCCTAACCGTTTACATGTCGAAATAGGTATTTCAAAGACACGAGTTCATTCTTTCTAGTCTGGACTCACTTGCATTGCTTGACTGGTCTCACTTATACTTTCTGAACTTGACTCATTACATTACTCTTGCTGGACTCACTACACGTTCTTGTGCACACACTTGATCTTAGTGTAGATTTCTTGTATCTTGCAGTCATATCTATCTTGCTTCTGATATTCATGCATCTTTACCTTTTATGCACCAGTGATACATATATATTTCCTTGTTCATACTTTATTTCCTTCACCTTGCTACTTGCTACAACTGCTTTATAGTTTTTATCATTTAACTGGAACTGCTGTTAGAGGTGTGTTTGCTCCAATCCTGACTGAATATATTTTTTAGAGGATCCGAAGGATTGGTGTCCGATGTTTTATGGACCTCAGTCTGTCGATGGTGCAGACAGGGACCTCCTAGTTTAGGAGTGATTTTCGGGTTGGTAGCCGGGATCACTAGGACCTCAGTTGTTGTATTTATTAGCTTTTGGTACCAAATTTGTCCCCGGTTTTGGATTGAGATCTTGTATTATATATGATTCAGGATGTTGTTGTATTATTATTATTGATGTTGTTGTTATTTTAGTAGCAGTTGTTTAGACCTTGTAGTTGTTAGACTTCTGTGTTATCTTATCGTGCTTAGATTCGTAATTGAGTACTTGTGATTATCATTATTATATTGCTCCTCCATTTGGAGTTGAGATCTTGACAGGTACCTATATATTATTGTGTGAGATTGTTAGCTAGATAGTAGACCTAGACAGCGTTTTACCGTCGATGCTGCGGCGTAGGCTGGACGTACCCACGACTCATGCCCGATTTTTTGGGTGCGGGTTGTAACATTATTCCTCATAGTGACTGTCATTATGCATTATGATAGATGTCGCCGACGAATTTAATCTTCCCGCATAGGTCAAACAACAGTACGATACAAGAATATATTAGGCCTTAAATTCTACACCATAGCTGCTATTCTCCTTAGTCACACAATGAACTCAGTTATACCATCCGGTCGAACGTTAAAGGTCATGTGCTGACATGGTCTCAGTGTATGTATCTTGGGCGTCTACAAGCTTTACCTCAAGAGACGGCCTATATCTCTATCCATACACTTAGGTGAGTTCTTTCACTTTAGAGAGTTTATTATCTGTCATAAAAAATTATGCTTCTGGCGGTGCTATGCCGCATGACTTGGCCACCCAAGACCGAGGATCCCCCTCTTATGGTGTCATAAAACTGTAGCTTGAGGACACATGCCTCTTAGTAGTGCCGTTACTACACACAACATGGAGCCTTGCGCTCCTGTGCGGTGCTACGCCATTATGATATTGCTTAAAGCCGAGGTTCACTCCCTCATGTGGTGTCATCCACTATAGCACGAGGTAACATGCCACTTAGTAGTGTTATACTACCTCCCAGCATGAAGCCTTGTGCTTCCGTGCGGTGCTACGCCGCTGTGACAAGCTCAAAGCCGATGTTCACTCCCTCATGTGGTGTCACCCACTGTAGCATGAGGTCACATGCCTCTTTGTAGTGATGTATTGCCACTCTCTATTTTCTTTAAAATATAATTACATAATATCATTCATGGAAACATCTCAACTACGCTATCTAGCTATCCTTGCAACTTGGCCAAGTAGTCTTTGCATCCAATCTTTTCGTTGGCATAAAATATGATTAATTATATAATTATAATATTTATATTCTAAATTAATAGCATAAATTTTTTGGAATTATTTTATTTATATTTATCATGGCAATACTCATTGAACCTTGTCTACCATTGGTACGTCATGTCCGTGTAATGATTATTTGATTTATTGGGATAGTTTCTACATAGAAATACGGGTTTTTCATACATGGAGTTATTCCTACTCATCCTCTAACATTTTCATGAGCTTACAAAAGTTTTGGTTCATGGAGAATATAAAAGAGAATCTAAGTTGGAAGACTTACCCGTATATGATTACGGAGGAGGCTCTTCTTGCGACACGGACCTTTCGGAGCACCAAATGAACTCCAATCTTCGTGAAACTAGAGGGGGATCTTGGGGGCTTCAAATATGATATAAATCTAGGGTTTTGTGGGCTTTTGCTGCTGTGGGGGTGCCCGAACTGTTGCTGCAACCAGCAGCATTTTTTGGCCTCAAAGGGGTGGCCGAGGCTTATATTGAACTTGCCGACTTGGCTTACAACATCACTGGTACAAAAGATCTAAAATGTTTCATATACTATGCCATGTATATCCGAAGATGACATCGTTGTAAAAATTGTTTTTGCTCGCCCAACAATCCTCTGATGCCTAAGAATAGTTCAAACTACACACTGCACCTATAAATTTCCAACATCTATGGAGCCCAAAAATGCTGCATGCCTATGTGTGGTGCTACTGCCGCTGTGACATGGCCTGAAGCCGAGGTTCACTCTCTCATGTGGTATCACACTACTGTAGCATGGGATAAAAGTCCCTTGTAGTGCTGAAACTACTAGTGCTTCCTGTAACGCACGCCGGACATTCACTCTGCCCGAGAACTCATTTAGTGTCACGCCCCAGTCCCAAAATATAAGGAACTAGACTACGTGGCATTAGCCAGCTGACACGTCACTAAGGGTTTAATCTATTTTGATGGACCCAAAGGAATGTGCTACGCTGTCCTAGTATACTACAAGTCTAGTACAGGCAACTCTATCTCATCCACAGAAAATGTCAGAAAATAGTGCTGAATATATATAATGTTGGGTCTGATAATGTCATATTACACATCTTGTGGGAATAACCCACTGTCAAAATATAATAATAATACAGAAAACAAGATAGACTGAACATCGTCTATCTAACAAAATATCTCCATCGCCAAGAGAGCATCTCCTAGAATCAGGTAGATTTTGATGGTGTCTCCTCTAGTTCTTCCTCGGTGGCATGCCTAGTCTCCTGTCCTGGACCATACACCGTGGGGTAGTAGGCCTCGTCTAAATCTGGAAGGAAACCAGGTCCTCAGTGGGACATAACAAGATACAGGAAATAACATGCCAGATATGAAAATACTGAATAAATAAATACAGGGTGCTAACCATCTAAGTGAAATGCAAGTAAAGACCTTGTAGTACGCATGGGAATGTGTAGGTTAGACATATGCTGACTTAATTCACCAATCGTGGTGACTGGCTAGTATATGTGTCATATGCCCCCAGACGCATGGGCACTCTGCAATCGTCCATCTCCGAGGAGTATGGAACGAAGGTAAAATATACAAGGAGGGGGTGTCCCATACGTCTACTAGTTATCTTTCCCGCCCAATGTAACTAAATGCCAAGTAGTAATTATTTCTGATTGTGCTAAGCCGTGATGCGTCTCACACGTACTGGTAGCTAATCAAATACGCAGCTCGCATCCCAATATGTATGGCAACCATATTGCGTGTTCCCGTGGTAGGGTCTAGGAGGATATTAAGATACCCTCACAGATGTTGGTAGGTCTGAAAAGACTAAGTTAATTATGCTACAAGTTAACGTATCTGTTGACTGTACCTGAGGAAATCTCAGGTATTCACAGTTATATGGAAATCAGGAAAAACTTAGCATATAACAGTATTTGTATTTAGACAGTAGCTTTGGCAAGGTATACTTGCCTACTTCCTGATAGTGTTGGACACCTGATCCCACTGTCAAGACTGAGGGTCCTTGTGACAGGGGGTCACTGACTGTGCTGGAGATGTTTTCTGTTTAAAAAGTACAGGTCTTGTAAATATCATGGGTAAAGTATAATCATATATATACTTATATACATATATGATAATATATATATAATATAGGATACACATATATATATAGAGTATATATATATAGATATAGTATATAATATATATTATATATGTATATATAGATATATATATATATATATATATATATATATAAATGAACAGACAGTGCAGAAATGAAAATATATATATATATATATATATATATATATATATATATATATATATATATATATATATATATATATATATATATATATATATATATATACTGTACTATCCAGTATAGTATTATATAGTATATATATCATATATATATACATATATACATATATATAATGTAAAGAAAATTATAGCGCTGGAAATATAAATACGTATATTAATACTGTATTATCCAGTATAGTATATAGATAATATATAGATATATGTATACAATAAAAAGGAAATGACAGTGCAGAAAGTAAATTATACATATATATACATAAGCTGTATTATCCAGCAATATATTATATAGTTCATATAGATAATATATATATATATATATATATATATATATATATATATATATATATATATATATATATATATATATATATATATATATATATATATATATACATATATATATATTTATAATAAAAGGAAAGACTCTGCAGGAAATGAAATATATATATAATACATATATTTACATATATACATATATATATATAAAAAGAAAAGTAAAATGCAGGAATTTAAATACATAATAATAAAATAAAAAGCATAATATATATATATTTATACATATATATCATATAGGTATATATATAATTATACTATATATAAATAAGTATATATATATATATATATAGTGATATATATATAAGAAAGAAAAAGACAAATATATAAATAATAATAATATATATATACACTGTATATATATATATATATATATATATATATATATATATATATATTCTGTATTTAATAATAATAGTAATAATAATAATAATAATATATATTATATATATATATACATATAGAATATATATATAAATATATATACATATGTATATATACTACATATATATAATAATAAATAAATAAAACAGAAATAATAAATAAATAAATAAAAACAGAATTTAAAAGGTGCATAAATACATAATATACATATATATATATACATATATACTGTATTTTATATATATTTTATATATATAGTAATATTATATAATTATATAATTATATATATATATATATATATATATATATATTTATATATATAATTAATAATAAAAAAATAAAAATAAAGAAAATGAATACATATGTATATACTGTATATTTACAGTATTTAATATTAATATTAATAATATTAATTACATAATAGTAATTATTAATATATATATATATATAATAATATATATAATTATATACATATATATACATAGATATATACATATACATATACATATATATATTTACGTAATTATACGTATATACAGGGGGGGTAGGGGTATACCTACTGACAGGTGGGACCCCCACGTCGTATACGGCAGGAGGACGGCGGCGGAGGCGGCCGGAGGAGCAGCAACAGCAGCAGTGGCTGCTAGCAGCAGCAGCAACAGCAGCTGCTTGCGAGGGCTGCCGGCGGCGGAGCGGTGGCGGAGACGGTTGTGCAGGGTGAGGGATCGACGGAGGGAAGGGTGGCGAGGTGTCTGGTGGTGGTGGCGAGGGTCCACGGTGGCTGTGGAGGCGGCTAGAGGCGGTCGGAGGTGAGGGGGTTTTGTGGTCGGGGGTCGGGGGGGGTTGCTGTGACGGAGCTAGCGGCGGTGGGGGTGGTCGTGGGGCGGTGGAAGTCGGTCGGGATGGTGGAGGAGGTGGTGGCGAGTCGGGTGGTGGTGGTGGTGGGGGTGCTCGGTGGTCGGAGGCGGTGGTGGAAGTGGTTCGGGTGGTGGTGGCTGTGGGTGTTGGTGTTGGGGGAGTTGGCTTGTGGGGGCTGCCGGCGGCGGAGCGGCCGGTTAGGGCGGGGCTCCGGTGGTCGGGGAGGAGGGAAGGGAGGTGGCGAGGGGTTGGGCAGGGGTCCGGTGGGCGGACGGTGGCCGGAGAGGGTGTGGAGTGAGTTTGCATGGGGGGTGCTCGGGTATAAATAGGGTTTAGGGGATGGCATGGGTAGTAATTAGGGGGAAGTCTAGGGGTATTTAGGGTATTTTGGTTTTTTAGATATTTTTGCAGCCATTTGTGGGTCCCACATGACACGTGTGCGGTCCACATTCACCAGCCAATGAGGTGATGCCACCTCACACTGGAAATTTGTATAAAAACCCCTAAAATTTCCTAAATTGCAAATAGGTCCCAAAATTGGTATTTTGCGTAATTACGCAATTTGTCTGATAAATTTCTCTGTTCCCAGAAAATACTAAAATGCTCAGAATTGAGAGAGAAAAGCCGCGGGAGGGTCCTGAGGGGGTGGGGGTGAGTCTGGGCAGTGGCAGGGCCTGGTTTCTTGGTGATACGGGTCATCGTATTTATTATTTAATAAATACTGCGCACGGTGTTCTCTAATTATTTAGAGGTAGGTAGGGCCATAATTTTACTACGGTGTCAATATACTAATTGTAGTATATTCAAAGTAGAATATTATCGTATTTTTGTCTGGGTAAAACAGGTGCCTGTTGGTCCTCAATCTCTAGGGGTACAGAGATGGGCAAAGAGCAAGAAATAAAATAGGAATTAAATACAGACTTTTGTAACGATAATTGTGCGTCTCAAACGAGGCTCAAAATAAGCAATCTGAGAGTTGCACAAAATTCAGGAAAATAGTTTAACAAGTCTAGGGAAGGTATGTGAATTTTGTTTGGGAATTACAGCTAGTGTAATGTCTTAAATAATTGTGTGAAGTACATGTGTACAATCAATAGGATATGTAAACAAAATAAAATTTTAAAAAGTTACAGAAATTCTAATTAGCTAAAATTAATCCTAAATTACTGAAATCTGGTCGAGGGAGTTTACAATCTATCCTCCTTAGAATATTTCGTCCTCGAAATAAAAACAGACATATAATAAAATGAAAGATTGAAATAAAATTTTAGGACATACCCTGGTTTGGAAATAGATGGGGAAAACGCTGTCGAATATCCTCCTCTCGTTTCCAGGTTGATTCACCTGGTGCATGATGCCTCCATGCAACACGAACTAGAGGGATAGTCTGGCCTCGCAACACCTTCTCGCTACGATCTAGGATCTCTACAGGTTCCTCCTGGTACGATAGGCTTGGACCGACGATGATCTCTGAATGGTCCAGTACATGACTTGGGTCTGGAATGTACCTCCTCGGCTGAGATACGTGGAAGACGTCATGTACTCCTTCCAAGGTCTGGGGTAGGGCTAGCTTATAGGCAACTTCTCCGATGCGTTCTAGTACATCGAAGGGTCCAATGTACCTTGGACTCAGCTTTCCTCTTCCTCCAAATCTGATAGTACCTCGGGTGGGTGAGATTTTTAAGAACACATGCTCTCCCACTCGGAACTCTAGAGGTCGTCGATGAACGTTGGCCCAGTGCTTCTGTCTGTCTTGTGCAGCTCGTAGGTGTCCTTGTATCTTCTTTACCTTCTCCACCGTACGAACAACCAGTTCTGGTCCCAAGATCTGTCTTTCGCCAACATCGCTCCAGCATACTGGGGAACGACATTTTCTGCCATACAATGCTTCAAAGGGAGCCATTTGAATGCTCGCTTGATAGCTATTATTGTAGAAAAACTCCACCAAGTGCAAATGATCTTCCCATGATCCGCTGAAATCAAGCATGCAGGCTCTCAGCATATCTTCAAGTGTCTGGATGGTGCGTTCTGATTGGCCATCTGTCTGCGGATGGTACGAGGTGCTGAACTTAAGGCGGGTACCAAGGTTTTCTTGCATACTTCACCAAAAATAAGATGTAAACCTCGTATCTCTGTCAGACACTATGCTGACTGGTACTCCGTGCAGACGCACTATCTCCTTCATGTACATGTCCGCCAAGACTTCGGTAGATTGTCCGACTCTGAAAGGTAGGAAATGTGCAGCCTTGGTGAGTCTGTCTACGATCACCCAGACAGCATTACGACCACTAGGACTTCTTGGGAAGCCCGTAACAAAGTCCATCGTAATGTGTTCCCATTTCTACTTGGGTATTGGGAGGGGTTGGAGTAGACCGGCAGATCTCTGATGCTCAGCCTTGACTTGCTGACACACCAGGCACTTTGCCACAAAGCGTGCTATCTCTCGCTTTATTCCATGCCACCAGTAGTATTATCGTAGATCTCTGTACATCTTTGTGCCTCCAGGATGTATAGAGTATGTTGAGCTGTGAGCTTCTGACATCAGCTCCTCACGAAGTTCTCCATTTGGAACATAAAGACGTTCTCCACATCTTAGAGTCCCATCTTCGTGTATGCGGCATCCTGTCTGGATTCCAGCCTCTGTTCTTTGGCGAAGCCTCTGAAATCTTGCATCTGCTGGTAGAGCAGCTTTGATTCTTTCGACCAATGTTGATTGTAGCTGGTAGTTTGATAATTGACCGTCAATTCCTGGCATAATGACCGTTATTCCCAATTTGTCTAGATCTCTCAATAGACCTGGTTGGGTGATCATAAAGAATGTCGAGGGTCTTCTGCTTAGTGCATCAGCTACTACATTAGCCTTTCCTGGATGGTACTGCAAATCGATCTCGAAATCCGTCATCACTTTGAGCCATCGTCTTTGCCTCAGGTTTAAGTCTTTCTGAGTGTAGACATATTTCAGACTCTTGTGATCGGTGAATATCTCCACTCGTTCGCCGTATAGATAATGTCTCCATAGCTTCAGGGCGAAGATGACTGCGGCAAGCTCCAGATCATGCGTGGGATAGTTCTTCTCATGAGTCCTCAGTTGTCTTGAGGCATAAGCTACAACCTTCCCATGTTGCATTAAGACACAACCTAATCCTTTTCCGGATGCATCGCTATAGATTATGAAACCTCCGGATCCAGATGGTATAGTCAAGATGGGGGCAGTAGTCAGACGCTTCTTCAACTCATCAAAAGCTGTCTGGCATTCCTCAGACCAGATGAACTCCTGATCCTTGCGGGTAAGTCGGGTAATTGGCTCCGCGATTCTTGCAAAGTTTTCTACGAACCTCCGGTAATATCCGGCAAGTCCTAGAAAGCTTCTCACCTCTAAAATGTTGGTTGGAGTTGGCCACGTCTCGACAGATGAGATCTTTGCTGGGTCCACCGAGATGCCTTCTCCTGTGATCACGTGTCCCAGAAAAGCGACACGATCAAGGAAGAACTCGCACTTACTTAGTTTAGCATAAAGGCTCTCTCGTCTCAGCGTCTCTAGCACTAGTCTCAAGTGCTCTTCGTGCTCCTCGTGGCTTTTTGAATATACCAAGATGTCGTCGATAAAGACTACCACGAACTGGTCCAGAGTTCATCAGGTTCATGAATACGGCTGGTGCATTAGTCAGTCCAAACAACATCACCAGGAACTCGTAGTGACCATAACGAGTCCTGAATGCTATCTTTGGAATATCTTCTCGCCGTACCTTGACCTGATGATAGCCTGACCTTAGGTCTATCTTTGAGAATACCACAGCTCCCGTCAGTTGGTCGAACAGATCATCAATTCGCGGCAAGGGGTACTTGTTTTTTATTGTCAGAGCGTTGAGGGCTCTGTAATCAATACACATTCGATATGTTCCGTCCTTCTTGGGTACAAACAACACTGGTGCTCCCTAGGATGATGCACTAGGACGAACAAATCCCTTGATTTGTAGTTCTTCAAGTTGCAGCTTCAGCTCGTCAAGCTCCTTCTTCGCCAGTCGGTACACATTTGAGGATACCGGTGCAGCTCCGGGTATCAGCTCAATAGTGAACTCTACTTCTCTGTCAGGCGGTAGGCCTGGCAATTCCTCTGGAAATACGTCTTCGAATTCTGCAATGAGTACTGGGGGTTCTATCTCCATCGCCATGTAAGTTCTAGGAGTCTGGCCTACTCCTTGCTCGATGGTACCTCGTACATATTCGAACTCCGGGTGTCCTGGTGGTCTAAAGGTGATACTACCTTTTCGGCAGTCTAGGATAGCATTGTTCTGGATTAACCAGTCCATGCCTAAGACGACGTCAAAATTTGGCATTGGAAGTACCAAAAATCGCGCTCTTAGCTCTCTACTACAAACAACTATTGAACATGTTTCAATAATGTTGGTAACTGGAACAATACCTCCTCCAGTAAGAATTTTCCAGCACTTGGGTAGCGGGAAAGTGATTAGTTTGTGCATGGCTACGAAACTACTAGATATGAATGACAGGGTTACGCCATAATCAAATAATACGGTTGCAGGTAATGATGCAACAAAAATGGTACCTGCGATGGTTTCTCCTTCAGGTTCTTCGGCAACTGCAGCTAAAGCAAAGGCTTGTCCATGCCTTTGTCCTCCGGATTGTTGTCTGGCCTTGAACTGGCTCTCCTGAGTGGCCAGAGGTGGTCCCTTCTGATTTTCTCCTGATGTGGAGGGTAGCATCTTTTGGGCAGGTGTTCCTGATTTCTGTCCGTTCTGAGGAACTGCATCTCTGCGTTGCGGGCAGTCCCTAGCCATATGTTGGCTAGCCCCACATATTAGGCAGAGTCCTTTCTTCTTTCTGCAGTCATTGGCAAAATGCCCCTTCTTGCCACAAAAGTGACAAGTTGGGAGCTCCTTCTTCTGGTAAGGTCCCGTCGTCTGATGCGTCTGATTTTGTGGACGACGGATAGGGCCTCCTGCTCCTTGCTAGTTTTTGGCCGGGAAGGTTGGATTTGAGCGTCTCGTTCCTCGGCCAATAGCTTCTTGCACCCTTGCTTCTGCAAGAACCTCCTCGTAGGAGATCCTTGACTGTGATATCGTATACCTCTGAAGCTCGCAGGTGAGGCCGTGGTGGAATCTTTTGGCCTTCTCCAGCTCATTCGGTATCAAGATGGTACCGAATCAACTTAATCTGCTGAACTCCGCGTCGTAGGCGTCAACAGTCATGTTTCCCTGTTCCAAATGCAGAAACTGGGAGTATAAGGCATTTTGGACTGTTGCAGGGAAGTACTTGGCATTGAAGTGCTCCAAAAATTGTTCCCAAGTTTGATCCTTGCCGATGCTACGCTCTATGGATTCCCACCAGTGATGGGCATTGCCTAAGAGTTGAGCTCTTACGGCGGTCATCCATAGATCGGGGGTAAGTTGCGAGCCTTCTAGCAGCATTTCTGTATTGGAGATCCAATCTGAGATCTCCTCTGGGGATTCGCTACCCTTAAAGGTTTTCGGGTTCATCTGGCGGAAGCCTTTGACTGTGCCCATTGGTTGGACAGGTGCTGGTGCTGGTGCTGGGGCAGTCGTTCTTTCCAAGGCCGCCATCAATGTCTGTCTCAAGGCCTCAGTTTGTTGCCACTAAGATTGTCTCAGGGCTTCAGTCTACTGCCACTGAGTTTGCATCATATCTTGGAGGAACTGGAACATCTGTGTTTGTCCCTCAAGCTGAGGCATCTGGGCAGGGAAGGCGGGAGGTGGAGGCAGTGGTGTCTCCGCCTGGGAGGTTTGCCCTTCATGCTGGGCTGGTGTTCCTGTCTGGGCAGGATTCTGGGGAAGGTATGGAGTCATTGGGTAGACCAACATCCGTCTCGGGGATGGGTCCCTCGGGGTGGATGGGGTTCCCTGGACATCGGGCGAGGGGTCTATTGCTGGGTCAGTCCCATCTATCGCATGTCCTCTGGGTATGTCCATTTTTCTGAAGAAAATAGAATAATTAGAAAAACACAAGGAATTAATAATTTATAATCAAGCAAGATGCAAAATTTTTAATGAAGTCAGTGTGGATGAGACCTAGTATTTCTATCCTATTGCAGGCTTGCTGGGCATGTCATCATACCACTAGCAATAAACTAGACCTGCATGGGCCACCACTAAAACCATGTCACGCCCCAGTCCCAAAATGTAAGGAACTAGGCTACGTGACATTAGCCAGCTGACACGTCACTAAGGGTTTAATCCATTTTGATGGACCCAAAGGAACGTGCTACGCTGTCCTAGTATACTACAAGTCTAGTACAGGCAAGTCTATCTCATCCACAGAAAATGTCAGAAAATAGTGCTGAATATATATAATGCTGGGTCTGATAATGTCATATTACACATCTTGTGGGAACAACCCACTGTCAAAATATAATAATAATACAGAAAACAAGATAGACTGAACATCGTCTATCTAACAAAATATCTCCATCGCCAAGAGAGCATCTCCTAGAATCAGGTAGATTCTGATGGTGTCTCCTCTAGTTCTTCCTCGGTGGCATGCCTAGTCTCCTGTCCTGGACCATACACCGTGGGGTAGTAGGCCTCGTCTAAATCTGGAAGGAAACCAGGTCCTCAGTGGGACATAACAAGATACAGGAAATAACATGCTAGATATGAAAATACAGAATAAATAAATACAGGGTGCTAACCATCTAAGTGAAATGCAAGTAAAGACCTTGTAGTACGCATGGAAATGTGTAGGTTAGACATATGCTGACTTAATTCACCAATCGTGGTGACTGGCTAGTATATGTGTCATATGCCCCCAGACGCATGGGCACTCTGCAATCGTCCATCTCCGAGGAGTATGGAACGAAGGTAAAACATACAAGGAGGGGGTGTCCCATACGTCTACTAGTTATCTTTCCCGCCCAATGTAACTAAATGCCAAGTCGTAATTATTTCTGATTTTGCTAAGCCGTGATGCGTGTCACACGTACTGGTAGCTAATCAAATACGCAGCTCGCATCCCAATATGTATGGCAACCATGTTGCGTGTTCCCGTGGTAGGGTCTAGGAGGATATTAAGATACCCTCACAGATGTTGGTAGGTCTGAAAAGACTAAGTTAATTATGCTACAAGTTAACGTATCTGTTGACTGTACCTGAGGAAATCTCAGGTATTCACAGTTATATGGAAATCAGGAAAAACTTAGCATATAACAGTATTTGTATTTAGACAGTAGCTTTGGCAAGGTATACTTGCCTACTTCCTGATAGTGTTGGACACCTGATCCCACTGTCAAGACTGAGGGTCCTTGTGACAGGGGGTCACTGACTGTGCTGGAGATGTTTTCTGTTTAAAAAGTACAGGTCTTGTAAATATCATGGGTAAAGTATAATCATATATATACTTATATACATATATGATAATATATATATAATATAGGATACACATATATATATAGAGTATATATATATAGATATAGTATATAATATATATTATATATGTATATATAGATATATATATATAAATGAACAGACAGTGCAGAAATGAAAATATATATATATATATATATATATATATATATATATATATATATATATATATATATATATATATATATATATATATGTATACTGTACTATCCAGTATAGTATTATATAGTATATATATCATATATATCTATACATATATACATATATATAATGTAAAGAAAATTATAGCGCTGGAAATATAAATACGTATATTAATACTGTATTATCCAGTATAGTATATAGATAATATATAGATATATGTATACAATAAAAAGGAAATGACAGTGCAGAAAGTAAATTATACATATATATACATAAGCTGTATTATCCAGCAATATATTATATAGTTCATATAGATAATATATATATATATAGATATATAGTTATATATACATATATATATATATTTATAATAAAAGGAAAGACTGTGCAGGAAATGAAATATATATATAATACATATATTTATATATATACATATATATATATAAAAAGAAAAGTAAAATGCAGGAATTTAAATACATAATAATAAAATGAAAAGCATAATATATATATATTTATACATATATATCATATAGGTATATATATAATTATACTATATATAAATAAGTATATATATATATATATATATATATATATATATATATATATATATATATATATAGTGATATATATATATAAGAAAGAAAAAGATAAATATATAAATAATAATAATAATATATATATATATATACACTGTATATATATATATATATATTCTGTATTTAATAATAATAGTAATAATAATAATAATATATTATATATATATATATATATATACCTATAGAATATATATATAAATATATATACATATGTATATATACTACATATATATAATAATAAATAAATAAAAAACAGAATTTAAAAGGTGCATAAATACATAATATACATATATATACATATATACTGTATTTTATATATATTTTATATATATAGTAATATTATATAATTATATATATATATATACATAGATATATATATATATATATTTATATATATAATTAATAAAAAAAATGAAGAAAATGAATACATATGTATATACTGTATATTTACAGTATTTAATATTAATATTAATAATATTAATTACATAATAGTAATTATTAATATATATATATATATAATAATATATATAATTATATACATATATATACATAGATATATACTTATACATATACATATATATATTTACGTAATTATACGTATATACAGGGGGGTAGGGGTATACCTACTGACAGGTGGGACCCCCACGTCTACGGCGGGAGGACGGCGGCGGAGGCGGCCGGAGGTGGCCGGAGGAGCAGCAACAGCAGCAGTGGCTGCTAGCAGCAGCAGCAATAGCAGCTGCTTGCGAGGGCTGCCGGCGGCGGAGCGGTGGCGGAGACGGTGGTGCAGGGTGAGGGATCGACGGAGGGAAGGGTGGCGAGGTGTCTGGTAGTGGTGGCGAGGGTCCACGGTGGCTGTGGAGGCGGCTAGAGGCGGTCGGAGGTGAGGGGGTTCTGTGGTCGGGGGGGTTGCTATGACGGAGCTAGCGGCGGTGGGGGTGGTCGTGGGTCGGTGGAAGTTGGTCGGGATGGTGGAGGAGGTGGTGGCGAGTCGGGTGGTGGTGGGGGTGGGGGTGCTCGGTGGTCGGAGGCAGTGGTGGAAGTGGTTCGGGTGGTGGTGGCTGTGGGTGTTGGTGTTGGGGGAGTTGGCTTGTGGGGGCTGCCGGCGGCGGAGCGGCCGGTTAGGGCGGGGCTCCACTGGTCGGGGAGGAGGGAAGGGAGGTGGCGAGGGGTTGGACAGGGGTCCGGTGGGCGGAGGGTGGCCGGAGAGGGTGTGGAGTGAGTTTGCATGGGGGGTGCTCGGGTATAAATAGGGTTTAGGGGATGGCATGGGTAGTAATTAGGAGGAAGTCTAGGGGTATTTAAGGTATTTTAGTTTTTTAGATATTTTTGCAGCCATTTGTGGGTCCCACATGACACGTGTGCGGTCCACATTCACCAGCCAATGAGGTGATGCCACCTCACACTGGAAATTTGTATAAAAACCCCTGAAATTTCCTAAATTGCAAATAGGTCCCAAAATTGGTATTTTGCGTAATTACGCAATTTGTCTGATAAATTTCCCTGTTCCCAGAAAATACTAAAATGCTCAGAATTGAGAGGGAAATGCTGTGGGAGGGTCCTTAGGGGGTGGGGGTGAGTCTGGGCAGTGGCAGGGCCTGGTTTCTTGGTGATACGGGTCATCGTATTTATTACTTAATAAATACTGCGCACGGTGTTCTCTAATTATTTAGAGGTAGGTAGGGCCATAATTTTACTACGGTGTCAATATACTAATTGTAGTATATTCAAAGTAGAATATTATCGTATTTTTGTCTGGGTAAAACAGGTGCCTGTTGGTCCTCAATCTCTAGGAGTACAGAGATGGGCAAAGAGCAAGAAATAAAATAGGAATTAAATACAGACTTTTGTAACGATCCCACAATGTCCCTGAGGGTACGTATCCCACAATGTCCCTGAGGACTACCCACTGTACCTGATAGTCTCCTGGTCAATGGTCCTCCCTTGAACCAATAGCTGATGCCTGGTAGATTTCTCTTTGAACCAATAGCATAAAACTAATTGGTAAGATTATAGAGACACAATAACAGAGGTCCTCCAAGCCCATATTTGTTGTGTCATTGACTATGTACGGTGTTACTGTCACTGTGACATGGTCTGCAGCCGAGGCTTTACCCTGTCGAGGTTCCTCATAGTGGTGTCACCCACAGTAACATGGAGTACTGCACTCATGTATAGTGCTTGACTCTGACTATATGTGGTGCTACTGCCGCTGTGACATGGCTCGAAGCTGAGGCTTTACCCTGTCGAGTGTAGCGCCTCGTTCCTCCTATTCGAGGAGCGCGGCTAAGAAACACAAGACGGTATCGTTCGATCGGGATAGATTGAATTAAGAACTCGTCCTCGTTATGGATTTGTTTCTTCGGAATCGATTCCCATATTCAGTGGACTGCGCCCCAAGGATCGGCTTAGCGGCAGAGTCAGGAGGGACCTCTCCGCTGCTATCTTTTATTGCCTCGGTTTTCGATGTCGCTTGTTGCTTTCGTGCTTTGAGTTGGTTTTGGGATTTGCTTGTTTTCCTTGAACGGTTTCGATGGTTTTCATTGTTTTCTTTCATTGACTTGCACTTCTATTCCGAGATTGGAAAGATAGGAAGAAGTATTAATCGAGCTGTTCTTGTGCAGGTGAACGAGCAGTAGGCGGCTTGCGAGCGGAGTCGTGAAGCGCCTCTTTCCTTCTTCTTTCCAAAATCTAAGTGAGTGGCTACCAACCCGATTAGCTAGTCCTGCTTCCAAGCTTCACAGCTAATCAATCCGCACTCTTCTTTGCCCCGATCAAACGATACCAAGTAATAATAAAAGAGATCAAGATAAAAGGGAATAGACTTGAAATATTGCTTGTCAACTAAACTTATGAACGGTTATCATCCTGTATGCTAGTTCGTTTATAACTGTTCTATGAATCGTGCTAAGTATGGAAATATATGCTTGTTATGAAACAAACTGTTAGTAAGACTATGCAAAACTGTTTGGCTATGGAGCTTGCTCCTATTCGTTCGAAATTCGTTTGTAAATTCGTGTGAAATAATTCGAACTAAATGTGCTCGATCACGGACAACTTGTGCACAAGGTATTTTGGCTTCCGCGGACGGCCGCCAGGGCACTGGGGCCGATCCGATCCGGGCGGAAGAGTTCGTATAGTCATTTTTCATGGACGGGGTGCTATGTAGCGGGGCTCGCCACCTGCGTTGCATAACATTCTTATCCCGAGACTATAAACCGTCCCTTTGTGGCATCAAGCCAGTGATCCCTGTGTATATTTAAACCTGTTGCATACTAACTTGTGTCTTCGTTTCAGGGAAGGCATGGTAAGTATTGTGCAGGTAATTCAGACGGTCAGGTAAAATCCACCGAACGGTGGCACGTTCATTTCAGTAAATTTCTATATGCTGTTTACTTGTAAATGAACTAAGGTAAGATAGAAACCCACAAAAATATGCATGCTTCACTAAACAACATATTGATTGGTATAGTCAGGCTAGCTCGCCTTCACCAGCATGTTTCGATATGCTGACCCTCGTTGAAACAGGTTCTCCGCACCAAGGCGAACCGAGCGAGGAGCCGAAGTCGTCTTCCCGATCCAGTCCAGCTGTTGGCGCATCTTCACCGTGCCCCCGAAGCATTTTGGAGTCAGGAGCCTGCAACTCTTCATACACAAATGCAGCTCCGTGGCAAAGCGATCCTCCAGCCTGGAGGTCTTTATCGTTTTGAGTTTATAAAAGGATGTAATGTACAGGACTGCTATCTCATTTTGAGTCAACCCTTTTGTAAGCCGTTCGGCATATCAGCTGACTCGTTCAAGAGTTTGTAATAGATGTTCATTATCAATAAAGAGAACTTTTCTATGTTTCAAATCTGTGTTTCAATTTATCTGCGTACTTTGAATATGTGCTTGCTATGCAAATCATTAAAGCCTTGTGCGGGCGCAACTCCAGGCCCGCACGGCGGTCACGATTTGGGGGACGCCTCGGGGCGTGACATCGAGGTACCTCATGGTGGTGTCACCACACGGTAGCGTGGAGTACTACGCTCATTTATAGTTCTTACGATCAGCTGGTGCTTGAGACCTATTATGAACGGATCTGCCAGATCACTTGACTTCGATATTTAACCAATGTAATGATCCACGCTAGCTGCGCTCATTCAGTGTTATGTATTAGTCTGTTATGAACTGATCCACCAGAATCACCTGGATCCGAATATTAACCATTGTAATGATCCACGCTAGCTACGCTCATTCAGTGCTTTGTATTTTATCCACACAGTTCTCTTCAGACCTTTGAAGAGATAAATAGATGTCACTACTGCAGCTTTCTGGTTTTTACAGTATATCGGTATCACCCGAATCTGTGTACTAACCATAGAAAGATCATCTGAGAGCTTCCAGAGCCATTCTGCTTAATATGCTACAGCTGATAATGCATAGAATTCTGAAGACTGCTTCTTCGATTTCCACGATCTAGCAGCACCACTTCCTGGAGAATTCACGTCCTCGTGTGGATCTTTCACTCTTATTTTCTGAGCTCCAACTGGCATCACTGAAGCTTTCCATAATTTTTGGACAACTGCTGTAGTACAGGATATACCACAGAGTCCACTTGAGAATTCTGACGACTCCCTTCACAGTTTCTAGTGTTCAACAATACACATACTGCTCGTGAACTGACTCAGCATACCTACATCGAGAGCTATATCAGGCCTGGTGGTAGTCGCAGCTTGAGTCATTCACCTGATGATGCTTGAGTACACCAACTGTCTGATGCTACCCTTGGATTAGGCTTCATCTCGTTGTCACACTTGAGGAGTGTCATCCTTGATACCCAAAATGTGTGATCAGCTCTTCATGCACAACGCTTGTGACTGAGAAAGTCCCCTGGCATCCGGATTATCTTATATCCTTAAGGATGATATCCGCAATCCCATGTCCTCAGTCTAGACAAATGGACATTATTGTTCTAGTGATACTTCTATATCCACAGCTGGGATTAGCTAGTCATTCACATAGATACAAAAGATGACTCATTTTTTATCAGCGAACTTTGTGTACTCACACATGTCTGTCTTGCTGATCCTGCGACAACTTTGATTAGATGACTTGACAAACTTCTGTTGCCAAAACCTGGGATTTTCTTCAGGCCGTATTTGAGATATCACCAACCCGCAGACTGTCTTCAAACCTGAATGATAATAATTTTGTCTGTTGTCCGTAAATCTCTCATGGCTGTCTTCCTTCATCTGATAAACAATCAGTTTATAAAATAGCATCTACGACAATCATCATCCTGATATATGATACTTCATCGAGGTACCACAAAGCTCAGTCCCTGTATCTGAGAAAAACTACTAGGCTACAAGCCTAGTCTTGAACTCAACTGTTCTATCTGCTTCCATTTTCTTCTACTGAAGATATATATAAGCATATGATAGGTTTAGCTCCTTCAGGCAGATTAATCAACATCCAAGTGTTGTTATGGGGTCAATCTCTTCATGGACTGCCTCCTCCCAGCAGATCGAGTCCCTGGTATTCATCACCTCATCATTGTTAAGTGGTACGACTTCCATATGATAGGTGATAAGATCATCTTTGGTCCTTCGACTTCCTGAATCTTCTTGCTGACTGCTTTTCGAGTTTTGGTTCAAATGTTGTCTTTTAAAAGATAACTCCTTCCTGGACTACGTCTTCTTCTACAGAAGTGCCAACAACTCTGGCTAATACGGTCCTCCGAAAAACCTCCATAATCGAACGATCTTCATGTGGATCTGACTTTGAGCCAGAGTTACATCAGAAGTGACGAACGGTATTAAGGACCTGACCGTAAATACAACCTTCTCCCACAGATAATCTGGAAGACCCTTTGTACAATAATATAGAAATCATAATTACTGTCAACTACTGGTCATTCCAGCCATGCGTCAAGTCCTGCCAGAGCAGTGGCCTTCATGCGCAAAGCCTCCATGCGCCAAGTCATGCCATGCACATAAGCCTCCATGTGTCCTGCATGCGCATAAGCCTCCATGAGTCATACATGCGTCCAAGACACTATGCGACCACCTTTGTCATGCGGCAGGACCTTCAATGCGCTAAGAATCTGCCATATGCTAAGAGTCTTTTATGCGGCAGGAGTCTTCATGCGGCAAGAGACTTCATGCGGCAAGAGACTTCTATGCGGCCAAGTCTTGCCAACCGCCAAGAACTGTCATGCGCTAAGTATCGTTATGCACATACTCTGCAATCCTTGGTCAACTTGTAATCTTCCTTCCAACTGGAATGCGCGTCCATCAAACGCTAACTCCTCTATTCTGGAAAATTATAGGTTCTGACAACTCACGTTCAATATTTGACAAATGACTCCTTCCTTTATCCAAATATTCGAAGTGTATACCATCAATCTTCTCAAGTTTGTGAAAACTTATAGCCGGAGAGATTTGATCGAATGTTCTACATCTTTCTTCGGATCTTACTTTGAGATTGTTGGTCCCGAGACAGATCAAAGATGGTAGAACGTGGGCCATAGCAGAGCTGCTAGCGAGACCCGAAGGTCCGCTCTCTACTAGAATCCTAGTTGTTGTCGAGATCAAAGATTCACACAAGATTTCCTCACTACTAGAATAAGCGGGATTATCGACGTTTTTTAGCGACTCCAGGTAAAAACGTCGATAATTTAGCGACTACATGTAAAACGTCGGTAGACGTCGCTAATTGGCGACATTTAACGACGTTTAGCGACTTTTATTCAGTTTTTATAAGATTAGTCGCTATAAGTTCAATTTTGGTCGCTAAACGTCGCTAATATATCTAAGTTAGCGATGTTTAGCGACGCAAATAGCGACATTTATATTAGAAATATTTAGCAACGTGTTTAGCGACGACCGTAACGTCGCTATAATTTAATTTAGCGACGTCCTTCTTTGATGTCGCTAAACGTCGCTAAATTTTGGTTAATTAGGGCTCGGTTTCGTTTTTCCCCATTTGTCGAAATTTTGAAACGAAAAAAATTTCCCCCGCCCCACCCCCCCCCCCCGCTCCATCGACCGCCTCTCCCCCGCGGCTACTCCGGCATCCCCCTCCTCTTCCTCGAGCTCTAGGTAAAGCCTAACTCTCTCTCTCTCTCTCTCTCTCTCTCTCAGAACACATGTGATACTGACACAGACACGACACACACACACGGACGGTGACACAGACACGACACACACACACACTGACACAGACACTGATAAGGACCTAGGGTTAGGATTAGATTTTTTGACATGGACACAGACACTAGTATCACATGGACACAGACAGTGACACAGACACTGAGCTCGAGATGTGAGGGATTGTGACAGTTGTAGTAGGGTTATTACCTGCAAGTGATACACTTTAGAAGTGTTAGTATGTGGAGTCATCAGTTAGTATATTATCTGTTGTTAGTATTGGTACATGGAGGAGACCAAATGAAGTTTAGTTACAGACTTGGGGCTCTGGCATGGGGCACTGCAGCAGTGCACCCAAATGGTGCCTGTCAGTTAGGCTTGGGGGCAGTCCCTTTGCACTGCAGAGGCATGCCTTAGTGCATCTCAGTTTCAGTTTGGTATCAGTCATTAGTACTTATACACTGATACGTATCAGGGACTGTATGAGGTATCAGTACAGGCAATTGTAGGAGTTGATGCAAGAAAGGTATAAAGTCAAGTGTCAATAGGGTATATATATATATGTAGGTTAGTGATGTTTAGAGATGTTAGATAGGAGTGTACTAAGATGGTATCTAGAATAAGCGGGATGGCATGCTCGAGCCTTGTAGTGGGCAGTGAGAAGGAGGTCTGCAACACTGAGCAGGCAACCGAAGAGGAAAACCATCAGCACTGTGTCATTTCAGCAACCATGTATCAGTAAGTATCAACAAGTCCCACTGTATCAGTATCCGTTTTCAGTTGCATTTAGTGAGCTATGTATACTAGTTTTAGTTAGCTTAGTGTCCAGGTATTGGTTAGTTGGTTTAAGATGGGTTAGCATGAGTTATTGGGTAGAAGTTAAGGGTATCAGTTTAGTATTAAATTAGTACATAGTTAGTGTAGTTAAATAGTTATTTATTGATATACTTGATTTTGTTAATAGTTAGCTAAGTAACTATATGTCCTAGTAAGCATTGTATACAGTAAAGAACCCAAGCTTTTACCAATAGTATAAAATATTAAAAAACTAAGAGACTTGGCCTCTTTTCAGTTGTTTTGAATATTGCTTATTTTAGACTTTGATAAATGAAAGTATGTATTATATCAGTTATAATTTTTATAGTACGGTTAAGTTATGAAGTTAGGTGATAAATCACTGTATGTAATGATTTATATGATACATACTGTCATTTTTGCAGAAGTATCTAGAAATGGATATGAATTACTATCTGCGTCATCGTTCGTAGATGTACAACCGTCATCCTGATGACATGTGCGGTGTACGGGATGAATTCATTGAGGGTGTACAACAGTTCCTGCAGTTCGCCAAGGCGTTCCCTCAGTACATGGACTGTACCAAAATTAAGTGTCCGTGTGTGAGATGTCGCAACAGGAAATATCATCCAGAAGTGGAAGTTACATATCATTTATACTCGAAGGGCTTTATGCCGAATTACTATCAGTGGACCGTGCACGGAGAACTTGTATCTCTAGCATCGGAGTCGGAGCCCTGTGTGGAGCCGTATATGGATGTCCAAGACCACGATACTTATGACGACGGGTTGGTGAACATGGTTTATGATGCGGCGAGGCCTAGTTTCAATCCTGACAATTATGATGCGGCGGGACCTAGTTTCAATCCGGACAATTATGATGCAGCTGAGGAGGCACCGAATGCCGATGCTGCAAAGTTTATGGAGTTGCTTGAGAATGCAAGGACTCCACTATATCCTGGTTGTAAGGATCATTCACCGTTTGAGGTGGTTACAAGATTATTGAGCATCAAGTCCGATTTTAACATATCACAAGAATGCTATAATCGACCGCTCGATTTGATTATAGAGATCTTGCCCGAGGGTGCAAAGTTGCCTAAAGACTTCTATCGATCTAAGAGGATGGTGAGATCGCTTTGGATGGGATACGAGAAAATTGATGCATGTCGCAACGGGTGCATGTTGTACTACAAAGACAACAAGGATGAAGATGCGTGCAGATTCTGTGGTGCTGATCGCTACAAGGCCACAGTTAGAGGAAAGTCTGTCGGTGCAAGGAAGCCTACCGATTCGATGCACTACTTGCCTTTGACGCCGCGGTTGCAGCGGTTGTTTATGGTTAAGGAGACTGCAGAAAACATGAGTTGGCACAGGCGAAAATAGATCAAAGGAGTATTGGATCATCCATCCGATGGAGAAGCATGGAAGCACTTTGATCGAGAGTATCCACATTTTGCCGAGAAAGCGCGTAATGTCAGATTGGGGCTCTGCTCTGACGGTTTTACCCCATTCGGACTTTCGGGCTCCTAGTATTCGTGTTGGCCTGTGATCGTCACTCCGTATAATCTACCGCCTTGGATGTGCATGAAGACTCCGTATATGTTCCTAACCGTTATTATCCCGGGTCTGAATAATCCGAAGAGGAACATCGATGTGTATTTACAGCCTTTGATAGATGAGTTGAATCAGCTGTGGGAAGTAGGTGCCAACACGTACGATGTTTCTAGAAAGCAGAATTTTCAGATGAGGGCAACACTTATGTGGACCATCAACGACTTTCCGGTCTATGGAATGTTATCGAGATGGAGCACCCATGGTCGTCTCTCATGTCCGTATTGCATGGACCGTTCTCAGGCTTTCCGTTTGAAACATGGAGGCAAACTGTGCTTCTTCGATTGTCGTCGACAATTTTTGCCGAAGGATCATCCGTACCGGAGGAATCGGAATGCTTTTCGTGCGGGAGTTGTGGAGAAGGCCAATCCACTGCCAAGGTGGCCCGGATGCACGATATGGGAAGAGGTAAAAGATTTACCAAGTGCTATCGAAGAGCCTGCTAAGGGGTACAAGTGTGACAGATTTGGTCGCACCCAAAACTGGACGAAGAGGAGTATATTCTGGGATCTGCCATATTGGAGCACCAATCTGATCAGACATAACCTTGATGTCATGCATATCGAGAAGAATGTGTTTGATAACATAATTAATACTGTAATGGATGTAAAGGGGAAGACGAAAGATAATTCGAAGGCCAGGTTGGACTTAAAAGACATATGTAGACGTCCTGCATTGCATTTGATAGAGGAGGGGAATGGAAAGTTAAAGCAACCTAAGTCAGTTTTCTCAATGGATAAAGAGGATAAAGGTAGACTTTGTAGGTGGATTCAGGGTGTAAAGTTTCCAGACGGGTACGTGTCGAACTTGAGAAGATGCGTCGACCTCAAGGAGAACAAACTAGTAGGTATGAAGAGCCACGATTGTCACGTATTCATGGAGAGGTTAATTCCGATTGCATTTCGGGAATTCTTACCGCAGGTCGTTTGGGACCCATTGACAGAGCTGAGCATATTCTTCAGAGATCTTTGTTGTACTAAGTTGCTCGTCGATCGTCAAGAAAAGCAAGAGAGGGACATTGCGGTAACACTATGTAAGCTCGAGAAGGTGTTTTCTCCTGGATTCTTCGACTCTATGGAGCATTTGCCAATTCATCTTTCCTATGAGGCACGTGTTGGTGGTCCTGTCGGTTATCGGTGGATGTACCCCTTCGAGCGCCATCTGAATCACCTATAGAGAAAGGTGAAAAATAAGGCACGGGTTGAAGGCTCTATTTGTGAAGCTTATGTTCTCGAGGAGATTACAAACTTTTGCTCGACGTATTTCAAACCGCATGTTGCTACTAATAGGACGAAAGCTCCCAGAAACGACGACGCATATCAGGAATCTAATGATGCAATACTCAAAGTATTCAATGCATCCGGAAAGCCTTCGAAAAAAATGAAGAAGAGATATTTGAATGACGATGAGCTAAGGGCTGCTCAATTGTATATATTACTCAATTGCGACGAGGATGAAGTGGAGAAGCTAGAGGGGTAAGTAATTAATACGTCCACGTTTACATCATCTCAATGTAATAGTATAAGATACTATTATGCTACTAATCAGCAGTTGCTTTATTATTTTTCAGCACATATAATGATGAGTTGAGGTCGGTTATACCCTACATAACAGACGAAGAAGTAGAACAAGATATGAGATGCCATTTTTCTTCTTGGTTGAGCGCATATGTAAGATGCTTGGTAATTACTTTTTATTTCTGCACTTGCAAAACAAATAACTTACTATCGCTACTTTGGTATTTAGGTCGATCGTCTAATATCACCCGAGACTGAATCTATTAGGACTCTAGCCAAGGGACCAATTACTGCCGTAAAAATATGGCCAAGTTTCTGTGTGAATGGGTTCAGGTTTAAGTCAACAAATGCTCCTATCAGAGACAGCTTTCTGGATCTTGATTCCACGAAAAACAGTGGTTTGTGTATCAAATCTTCAAACTATAAAGACGTCAATCCGGGCAATGATTTTTTTGGCATCTTACGAAAGATTGTGGAGTTGACATATAATTATGGCACAGAACCTGCTAATATCGTGCTATTCAGGTGTGAATGGTTCGATCCGATTCAAGATCAAGGTTGAAAAATTGACAAGCATGGCCTTGTGGATATAAACTACAAGCGTAGATATCAAGGCTACGAACCATTTGTCCTATCAAGTCAGGCTCAGCTCATGTACTTCACAACTTATCCTAGACGGGGGACAGCGAGGTCGGATTGGTGGGCAGTATGCAAGACTAAAGCTAGAAATACCTTTGACATTGACGAAATAGCTTATCAGGAGGATGATCTACCTCTTGTAACAAATATTGTAGATGTGGACTCAACGGAAGTTACTTATTACACGAGTAATAATGTAGAAGATGTAGAATTATCCGAAGAGGACGACGAAGTAGATGGAAGTGAAGACGAGGAAGAGGAAGAGCAGGACGACGAAGGCGAACAAGATGAATTTTCTGAAGATGATTGAAAATAAAAAATATTGCATCTAGAATGTAACTATATTTTGACTGTAGAATATAGATCAAGGTTGGAAAATTGACGAAGTAGATGTACCCATTAACGAATATATGTATTATATTTTGACTGTATAATGCTTTGAGATATGTATCATATTTCGACTGTAGAATGTAGTATATATTTGTGTTTCTCTATATTCATCATATGTTGTTATCAAATATGACAGGACGGCGCGGAGGATTCGGCAGGTCCCGAGGTAGACAGAGTGCCACTCCGGTACTGCCTACTGTTGGTTCCGGATCATCGTCACCCAGTACTCCAGTATATCGATCACACACATGCCCGACTATTGGGACGAGTAGTTCCTGGCATGATAGTACACCCTCGTCCAGCGTTCCTCCTGCTGACGAAACCATGGGGACAGACGAGCATGTCGAGGAGGTCGTGCCGACTTTGTCCCAGCATCAGCAAGATCCTCCATGCGTACCTCCGGAGGAGACGAGGACAGAGATTTGGGCCGACGGTACAAAGTAAGTCAATTAGATGGTTTAGTATATATTTGTGTTTCTCTTTATTCATCGTATATTGACTTTTTCAGTAATCTAAATTATTATCTCTGTATAGATATCGTCTATCGTCGGTTCAGAGACGCCTGGGCCAATTTCTGAGGAACAACTACGGTGGCCCTTGGATCAACTACTCTGAGGCTCCGGAGGAGAGGAAGGCGTTCTGGTTTGCGCACTTCTAGATAAAAGTACATTAAATAAATCTTCTAATTTATGCATATTCGTGATGCTAACTTAATAAATTATTTATTGTAGCAAACGTATTTTTATCCTCCGCACCGGGCCGAGTTGATCGAGCGGCTCTTTCCTACCGTTGCCGCCAAGCTTATCCGAGATGCTCTGGATGACCAGAAGGCTCGTGATCGTGCTGGAAAACTGATCCAAGGTTGGATCACGCCTGAGCAGTGGACTGCGATGAGGGCTAGATTCGACGATCCGAGCTACAAGGAAAGGTCTAAGAAGGCCAAGGCGGCTAGGCAGAATGCTGCCAAGTGGTGTGGTGGCTCGATTTCGATGACGGAACATTTCCGTCGTTTGGTATGTTTTTTCTTTTAAAATATATTATTTTAATATAAGTACCATAAAATGGTACTTGGAAAAAATATTTATGTTTAGTAATAAATAATATATTTTTAACAGGTATAGAGGGGTGAGGATGCAAACATGGTGACCGTCTTCTTGGCCACCCATCGCCAGGACGGAAATCTCATTGATGAGAGGGCCTCACAGACCTATGTAAGTATTACTTTACTTTATGTTTATTTTAATATAACTTAGGCAATTATCGAGTTTCCAAACCTTTTCTAGGCCGAGTATCTTAGGCTTCGTGAGAGGGCGACTGCTAGTGCACCTACACCTGGAGAGGCTGGTACTTCGTCGCAGTCTGCTCCATCTCCGTCGGCGGACGACCTGTGGGTGACCGCAGCTGGTGGTCTCCAGAGGGGTACGTACTACGGTACGGGCTCCTATGGCGCCCTGGTTGTGACGCAGTCATCTAGGGCCTCCCCGACAGCTGCGCATTCCACACACCCCTCGCAGTCGCAGCCCTCACAGTCGTCGGCCAGAGTCTAGGAGGCCGTCCAGGAGGCCGTTGACCGTTAGATTGCGTCTCTCCGTGACGACTTGCTGTGAAGTATGGAGGAGCAGTCCCGGTCCCAGCCGCAGACGGACGATCTGATGCTCATCGCACGATTGGATATGCTCGACCGCAGCATAACGGAGCTACGGGAATTGACAAATGATATTAGAGCCTCCAATGATCGTAACATCATGGAGCTGCAGGCATCACAGCTATCGATGGGCGAGAAGCTGACGAGGATGCAGGATTCAATGGGTCATAGCAGTATGAGGCTGTTATCTACTCTGGATTCTTACAACCAGCGACTCGCAGACTTGGAGCGGGCACGGCCTCCACCGACGTCACTGCCTTCTCCATCGACATCGGTGTCGATTCCACGGGACGAGTATGAGGAGTTCTTATCATTCAAGCGCGCCGGTGGTCAGCCTCCTGCAGATCCCCAGTAGTATAATTATTTTTATTATTATTTAGGATACGATTGTATATTATGAATTATTGATACTTCAACAATAGGCATGATGTATGATGTTTCTTGTGGTCTTTAATTTTTTAGTTAATTTAATTGGATTATATAGTTATCTTGCATATCCACATTTAATTGGATTGATACTTCAATAATGCTTCTTGTGGTCTTTAATTTAATTGGATTGATACTTCAACAATGCTTCTTGTGGTCTTTAATTTAATTGGATTATATAGTTATCTTGCATTCAACAAAAGCTAACTGAAGATTGATCTAGACAAGAGGAGCATGAGCAGGAGGATGTTGCCATTAGTCTCATGATGCTCTCTAGAGACGCCGGATACTGGGGATCCAATCCTGCCGAGTCGTCGGACAAGAATTCTGCAATCTTGGAGGAGGATAGGGATTGGAATGAGTTGAAGAAGCCAAACAGCTACAAAGATGGCGAATTCTACTGTGATTCGGACGAGGAGGAGTCGAAGAAGGGTGGTTCTTGTGGTGTCAAGAAGAGGAGATGGAGGAGAAGGACTAGATTGGATCATGTTGGTGTGTGTGATGAAGATGGTTATGGTGCTAGATTGGGGAAGAGCCGATACGAGTGTGCCTCTTGCAAGAAGAGCTTCCACTCCTACCAGGCTCTAGGCGGGCACCGTGCGAGCCACAAGAGGCTCAAAGGGGGATGCTGCAGCAGAGGAGGCGAGAGTACTACTAGCCCATTGGATGTCGTCGATCCGGCAGTTGTCCACAGTGGAAAGGCTAAAACTGTAGGGAATCACCAATGTGGTATTTGTGGTAAGGTGTTTGCTTCTGGACACTATTTTTTTTTACAATTAGCGACATTTTTAGCGACGTTTAGCGACGTTAAGTTACGTCGCTAAATACGTCGCTAATTAGCGATGCTGTAACAAGTCGCTAAATACGTCGCTAATGACGTCGCTAATGACGTCGCTATACGTCGCCAATTGCTGACATGGCAGTATAGCCAGGTCATTAAAGACGTCGGTGTAACATCGCTATAGACGTCGCTAATCAGCGACGTTTAGCGACTTTAATAAACGTCGCTACTTAGTGACTTGGCGTCGCTAAACGTCGCAAAAATTTGTGACACAGTAAAGTCGCTAAAAACGTCGGTATAGCGACGTTTAGCGACATTTTTTTGGCGACTTGGGTTTTTCCGACAACTTTATAACGTCGCTAATTACGTCGCTAAACCAAATTAGCGACGACATTTTGTTATCTAGCGACGTTTTTAGGCGTCGCTAATTTGACTTTTTCTGGTAGTGCCTTATCTGATATTTCTCGATTCCAACGAAGCATGAACCAAGAACAGGTTACAAACTGGCTCCGAAAAAAATAAAGATTACAATAAGCAACAAGTAATACTTTCTGCTCTTTACGTTAGCAGATGCTACAATGAGAAAGAATGAAGCAAAGGAAAAACTTAAGAGAAGCTCCTTGCTGGGGTGGTCAAAACCACCGTTGCTCAAAGCAAGATTCGCTGTACAGACGATCTTCCCCCAGGAACCAGCAAGTTCACAAAAGAACTTCTGGAATGCTCAAAGTCACCTTCAAAAACACTCGAAAATACCATGTGAGAGGGAGATACTCTAGGCCGCATATGATCTGGTGTTCTCGATTTTCCATCTGTATTCTCTACTCAAATGAAAGAGGAGGTCCTCTATATAAATAGAAGAAAATAGAACCTATGCGGCCAGAGAAAACCCTAGGTCGCATAAGCGCTGACCGACCAGATCCCCCCAAATTCGGGTGTCAGAGCCGTCGGTGTCGCAAGTCACGCAGCACTGCACGAGGCAGACAGCACTGCCAAATGCCGAAAGCAGCTGCTCGTACCGCTTGACACATTGTACAGCATGAAGCAGACAACGTCGCCAAACACTGAAAATAGGCCACGTCCCCTCCACGTCAGACTCTCCATAGGCCACATGGGCACCGAGTCGCATGCGCACCTAGCCGTATGGGCACCGAGCCGTATGTGCACCTTGCCGCATGGCAACCGGCCATATGGGCACCGGCCGCATGGGCATAGGGCCGCATGGGCACCGAGCCGCATGGCCCCAGGAAGCATGCGCCTGAGCATGTAACTCGCGCACAAGCATCATGCGACGATGCTGACTTGCTAAGTGTAAAGTGCGCCAACAAAGTGCCACTTTGCGCCCTTAAGCACGAGCCCGAGTCCGAGTCCGAGTCGCTAAGCCCTTGCGGGGCTTAGCTCCTAAGGAAATCTTTATAAAGGTGGTGACAAAACAAAGATTGTCTTAAATGGAGTTCACACTTAAACCCTCTAGGAAAAGTCAACCCACATGGGCCTCTACCCCATGTGCATATACCAATACTAAGCTTAGCAATATATTGAGATATACACATTGGTGGTTTTTTAATGTGGGACTAAAACTCCCAAAGCCTAGTGGAAAACACTAACAGGATTTATCGGGATGGAGAGTACGATACCCATACCTGGCCCCGAATCCAACTGGAGAATTTTTTTAATCTCCATTTCCATTCCTGTTTTTAAATCTCCGAACCCGTCCCCGTCTGAAAAAAAAGAATCTCCATAGGGTTAGGGGCAAATTGCCATCCCTACGTACGCGTTTATATCTGAATTGAAAAATTTTATACAGAGCATCAAAAATTTAATAAATCCCACGTAAAGCATAGAAGTTTGTAATTTACAAATAAAGCATCATAACGCCTATCGAAAGGGCGTTTCACAACTTCCAAAAAATATTTTTTTACGTTTCGTTTGGTTCTGTTTCTTTCCGTTACATTAATAATAATAATAATAATAATAATAATAATAATAATAATAATAATAATAATAATAATAGAAAACGCCCATGGGAAGGACGTTTTCTCAAGAGAAGTGTTATTATTTTTGCTTGTCGTGAAGTGTTATTATTTTTGCTCTAATACCATCAATCAATGTTGATATTGGTTTGTCAGGCAAACTTTTAATCTAATTATTAAAATATTCAGCAATGTTCGAAGTGTTAGTATCTAATCGTGGGCACGATACATAAGCTGTTATCCAGTGAGAAAATTCATGATTTTCATCGTTCGACCCTACAATCCAATTAAAAATATTTACATCAACAGATTTTATTGTTTTGAACCAACCATTCGCATCAACCTCATTATAAGACCGAACAAGTTTGTCTAACCATTGTAGATATGTCAGTGTACGAGGACATTAATTTTTTAAATTTGTTTAAAATATTGAATATAAAAAAAGTGGGAAGAGTTTGAAAAAACTGTTCGCATTCCACGAATTAATCCATTCTGTTTATCAGATATAAATGAAATACTATCCACCGTTCAAAATAAGTTTCGAAAGACATTTTCAAACAATTTAAAAACAATGTCCATGACTCAGTTTTTTTTATTCTCAGCTACACAATAAGCAATAGGATATAGTTGATAGTTTGGATCGTGAGCACAAGCAACAAATAAATTACCTTGGAATCTAGATGTAAGAAAAGTAGCATCAATACTAATAACAGGTAAACAACTACTAAGAAATCATCCATACAAGCCTTGAAACAAATAAATATTCTTTGAAAGACATTATTTTCTACTGTTTTTAAAAAAATATTTGCTACCGGAATTTGTTTCCATAATTGTAAAATAATATTTCTCAAGACTACCATATGCATCAACGTAACTGCCGTTAATATCAGATAATGCAAATTTTCTAGCTCTCCAAGCTTTGGAATATGTAATATGTATCTGATATTTTCTAAGTATATCGTGTACAATGTGTGTCGGACTATACGAGTTATTATCTCTAATTTTACCAATTATTTTATTTCTTACCTATGTAGTAGTGGCTAGTGGATGATCTCCTCCTGAAATTCACCTAAACATGAATGTCTACCTTCAAATGTACGAATTTCAAATGTACTACCATCACCATTAGCTTTAGCGTATACTCTCCAAAAATAGTTTGGAGAATCACAAGTATACACTATTCTTTGATGATTATTATGTTTAGATGAACAACTAAATTTATATGTAATTACTAGGTCGCTAATAAAATTTCAAAAATCCTGAAGAGAATCAAATTATCTGCCAACAATTAACCCGAGAATGCAACCAGCTACATTAGCACCATTATCGTCTAAATTTTTAACCAAATCATCACTGTTTTTATTGTCAACATCATTGTTTTCAGTATCACAGTTCAATTTAGTTTGATTTATACAACTATGACCAACATTGAAATCTTGGTTATCACAAAAATGTTGACTACTTGAAATGATAATTGTGTCGATATTTACTAGTGATGGAATGATTTAAATTTTAATACAAGATGAAATTAAATTACTTTGAACAATAAATTTTCATGTTTTTTCAAAATCTACTATTATCAACGCATCTTCATAAAACCACCTTATTGTAAATTCATAACTTATGAAAAAATGATCACAAATAATACTATGCAAACTAGCTAATGTGATATTTTGATAAGTGGTAATAAGATGAGTATTATCTCTTTGGTTAGATAATCCATCTAGTATACCTCAATGGTAGCAAATTATTACTAAATTTTGATCCATAGTCACAAACTTTCGTCTGAATTGAGACTTACAAAGGTATGTCAGAAAATAGCTTAGGCAAAAATGGTAGGAGATAATGGATAAAAGTATCTTCTGACTTGAATTTGGCTTCTGAATTCACCGATTGTAAGCTATTTCCTGCATGAGAAAAATATAGTGAAGAGCGTAAGAGTGAATGAGATATACAAAACAAATGAGTCATATATATAAGCTAAATCTAACTGTTAAAATATAAACGTTATAAATTGAATGTTACAAATTGAACGTTACCTATTGTACAGAGACTAGTATTACCTAATATACTAGCATACAGAAAAAAGAGGTGACAGAGGAAAGAGTAACATGAAGAGAGTAAAGAGAGGGATGAGAGTGACAAAGAGAGTAAAGAGAGGGATGAGAGTGACAAAGAGAGTGAAGAGAGGGAGAGAGGGTGAGAGTGACATATTGAGAGAGAGAGAGGGGGGAAAGAGAGAGAGAGGGACAGAGAGAGAGAGGAAAGAGAATGAGAGAGAGAGAGGGGTGACAGAGAGAAAGAGAGAAGAGGATAAAGAGTGAGAGAGAGAGAATTGTTTGATAATAAACGAAAGAAATTGAAACTAGGTTTATACGGAACCCTTTCTTTGGTTTACAAACAAGAAAAAGAAGTACAATTAATCCTATACGAGGATGTTAAGTACAAAAATTTAATTTTGGGGAAATATTGCTATAGGAGTCTGATCTGCGGTCGATCACTTTGTCCCTTGGACCACACAATGACGAAGAAGCACTGTAAAAGATGAAAAAGAAGCTTCAAAGACTACAAGAGGGGATTGAACTCTCGTTGCCAAAACACTCTCTGGATATACTCTCTTTTCTTGAAAAAACTTCGACTTTCCACCCTTTTTCTTCAACCCCTCCGACCTCTGACCTCCATGACCGGAGGTCTCTATTTATAGAGTTCAGCTACAGTCGGCGTAGAAACCGAACAGCTGAAAGAGCTACACTTTTTACGCGACGGTTATAATAACTGCTACTCATGTATGAATGATCTCTTGAATTGGCGTGTGACGCATGACCCATTATGAGGTAATGCGTATAATCGCTCATCGAAGATCACGGCATGCAAGCCACGTAGATTACTGCCCCTCGCGTAGAGATGGTTGGCATAAAAGCCAAATAACTATCTCGTTGGCGTAAAAGCCAAATAGCTGTTCTGATAGCGTAAAAGCCAAGTAGGCATAGAAGTCGAATAGTTGTCAAGTTGGCGTAGAAGCCAAAACAGATGTCATGTTGGCGTAGAAGCCCAGTATCTGTCATGTTGGCGTAGAAGTCAAATTCTGCCATGTTGGCGTAGAAGCCAAATTCTGCCATGCTGGCGTAGAAGCCAAATTCTGCGTAAAGCTTGATGCTGCATGAATAGATAACCAGCATAAAGATAGCCAGTTATCCTTCTTTGACTGAGGTTTTGAGCGTATTCTGGGCCAGATAGCCTTATCACGCACCTTTGCAAATATAGTCTGAGTTGGCGTATTTCGAGGAGATAGCATACGGCGTACTCCTATAGTTGAAAATAGCCAGGTCGGCGTATTTCAAGGAGATAGCGTACAACGTGCTCCTATAGCTGAAAATAGCCTGGTTGGCGTAATGTGCAGGGATGGTGATGAGGACGTATTAGCCCTAATTATAGTTCACCCAGTCGTTAAAAGTAGAACCAAATCTCATGCATTAAATGCAGAGATCTGCCCCCATCTCGCGCATTAATTGCAGAGACGTACCTCGAGTTCTGTACGAAGAACAGCTTTTGACGTGGTTGTTGGTTTCGTCTCATCCTGAGCGTAAAGCTCATATCTGCCTGTGTAGAATAGGCAACGTATTCCTTGAATGCGTAAACGACGTCTTATATCAAGGGTTGCGTCACTAGGCGACAGTCTGGAGTTCTGTGTAGAGTCATCATTACAGCCGTCCTCTCGATCACCGTGCAGTACCCTTTGTCAGGAGTCAGGTTCATTGCTTCCACTGACAGGTTCATTCGAGGAATACGAAGCGTTCCTCGTACAACTTCCTACTGCATTAAAAGCAGACAGGTTTTTTACGCCAAAGTGGCGATGTAGCAACCTTTTTACGCCGAAGTAGTCTAGAAATACTACATTACGCGGGTTGTTCCGGAGCTATGTTTTATGCTGAACTAGCGTTGAAGCTCTGCTGTACGCCAATGGCTCTAAAGTTATGTTTCACGCCACCCTGTGCTGGAGCTCTGTTCTACGCGGACTTCCTGCATGTCGAGGATTTTATGCGTATGATTCTCTAGCGTATTTTTCATGCTTCTACAACAATAGATAGAGATGAGAGAGAGAGACAGAGAGAGAGAGAAAGAGAGAGAGAGAGAGTGAGTGAGAAAGAGCGAGAGAGAAAGAGATAGAGATAGATAGAGACGAGAGAGTGACAAAGAGAGACAGGGATGGGAGAAAGAGAGTGGAGCAGGTATTAGCTAGTGTAGATAAAGTACAGGAAAAGAGAGTAAGAAATAATGTGGTAAAAAAAAGGAGTGAATGAGAGATATATATAGAGCTAAATTTAACCGATTAAATTTAAACGTTATAAATTTAACGTTACAAATTGAACGTTACCTAGTGTACAGATAAACGTTACCTAGTGTGCAGGTATTAGCTAGTGTAGATAGCGTACAGGAAAATAGAGAGAAAGAGTGACAAAGAAAAGAGTGACAGGGAGAGAAAGTAAAGAGAGGGAGAGAGGGATGAGAGTGACAGAGAGGGAGAGAGGAATGAGAGTGAGAGAGGGTTGAGAGAGAGAGAGAGAGAGAGAGAGAGAGAGAGAGCATGAGCGTAAAAAAATAATAGAAAAAGAAAAACGTCCTTGAGAAGGACGTTTTCTCTGGAGAAAACGTCCTTCCAAAATGCGTTTTTCTTTTTCTATTTTTTTTTTACGTTAACGGCGTTAAAATGTAGAGAAAGTTAACCTAAAAAATAATATTAAAAAATAAAAAAAGTCCAACTGATAGGTGTTTTGATGTTCTGAATGAATTTTTTTAAAATTTGATGCTATGTATGAAATTAAGATAAACTATGATGCTCTGTATCAAATTTTTCGTATCTGAATTCTCTGTGTCATGCATTTCCGTTAATTCAAGAAACGACAAGATAACTATGGGTACATGTCACATAAGGTTCCTAACGAAAAAATGATTACTGTTTTTTTTCTCTCATGGAGGATTTTGAAGATTTTTTAATGAGTTGCCCCTTGGTTTCTAGTCCTAACCAATGTTAAGGTACCAAGTGGTTCCCTAGTTTTAAACTCCCTAATATCACTAAATCACTACACTTGGTTTTGGTTGGGTCCAAGTTGTTGGAGTTTTGTGTTCTTGACTTGGGCGATCAAAATTGTCATTTTGCACTTTGGGAGGACAGTGTGGTAGTAGTACACCCCTCTCCTCCATTTCCAATTATATAGTTAGGGAACATCGAGTGCCATCTTAGCTAGGACGGCTAGTCAAATTAAGGAGGAAGTTTTTAAGTTGTGACAACCACGCACCCTCCAAAAGAACCTCCTTTTTAAGGCCGCTAGGACGGTTGTTTGACGACAGTTTTGACTGTCGGCCTAGCCAATAGCGACAGTTAATTCTTCATGTAGTTATACAAGGCATACACCGAGCTAGCCGTCCTTGATACCATGTTTTCATGTAAAATCAGCCGGTCTGGCTGAATAGTAAGAGCTGTTGGGAATAGACACGTCCTACAAGCATTTTGACATCCTGTCAGAGAGTGTCCGTAGTAAAAAATTTAGGCCAATCAACCTGAGATAACCAACACCTGTCTAACGAACACCAAGCACAGATAAAGACAAGTATATGGCGGCCACTACGTCACCTGGACAAATTCTAACCTTTATAACTCAGGTAAAATGACAAGATTGACAAAATCAATGTTGAACCCTTTGCCCTAATAGATTCAACCCCCTTACCACACTCAAGAAAAAAAGAAAGAGATTACAATTGAAATTACTCACACCAACCCGTAGCAATCTCCCTGAACGAAGGCGACGACTACTCGATCAGATCTCCTTCTTCCTTTTGTCTTGGATAGCGAAGTCCTAAGAGCAAAGCACTAACTTTCTCTTAGACTTCATGTGGACGAGCACCCCGAATCTTCAACTTGTGCTATGCTTTGTGCTTTCAGCCTCCTCCTATATTTATAGGATGATAAATCATATTTTAGGTCATAATATGATTTCCTAAATATAAAACCTTAAAATAAAAATCCAATTTTACCTAAAATATTCCAACACCAATTATGGACGTCCAAATATGGTCAAATTAAATATTTAATACAAATTTAAAATCTAATCAAATCTTACATTAAATGTAGATTTTTAAATTATATCAAATCAAATCTTTGACCATATATTGGGCTCCAAAATTTACCAAATTCAGACTGGACTCCAACAATCTTTCCCTCCAGTCTGATGAGAGGGTGTTGAGCCCATGACTTCTCAACTGGACTCCATGCATGTTGTCCCGCGACAAAGTTTCTACTACCCCATGCCACCGATTTTCGATCCCCCGAGTTGCTTTGCATCTTCCTTCGTCTCCAGCTCCTCGACCGTCACGTCGACGCTAGTGGTCATGCATATCACCTTCTATACAACTGGGATCCTGCCGACATCAATGACACGACTGAGACCAAAGTCCCTGACTATCAGCCTCACCATGAGTCTTGGCTGCCTGTCCCCGACTTCCGTCTTCCACCGAAATGTGTTAACGTTCCGACGATCTTCTCCACCCCTTGGTTGGCCCAACCAAGCGGACGGTACGATTCTTCCGAGATTCGAACTCCTGAATCTGTCCACCTTCGTGTCCGAACTTGAAGCTCCCCCATACACATGCGTTCTCGAACAGAACATCACGCACTGTGCATGTTGTCGATGACCCACAGCTCCCCCGGAACTGTATGAATGGTGACGCTCCTGCCTCAGATTAAGTTTGCAGCAAATCTTGATCTCCTTCCTAACCTCGAATTGCTGAAACTAATGTCTCTCCGTGAAGCTTTGGCAAACCACCCGTCACCAAAATCGGATCCATAAAGCAACCCCCACCTGGAGACTGACCATCTGTCATGGGACCGACATACTAACCCTCAATCTTTGGCTCATCACCATTCGTCGCTTTGTCGCGACGAATTGAATCCTCCATAATCCTCAAAGTATTTTGAAGCCCCTCCTCAGCAAGTTCCTGGCGATCCAACTCATGTCGAATACCCCTCGAGCCTCCATTCGATGTATATGACATGCATGTACAACTCAGCGGCTTGAGCCTGTACACGCCACAACATAAATCTCCTTCAGCCAGCTGTTGGGAACCCTTCGTAACCATCCAATCTTTATCCCCAAACTAACTGCGACAACCATCATCCACCAGCCTCCCTACCGAAACCAAGTTGTAGCGCAAACTCGGTACATGTCGCACATCCTTGAGAACGAGCTTCTCACCAAGCTCCGATGTCAAGTGCACATCACCGATGCCTACAACTGCAACCGTCCTCTTGTTGTCCATCGTCACACGTCAAAACCTGCCACCGTGGTATGACATGAATATCCTCCTATATGGAGTGGCATAATACGATGCCCCTTTGTCCATGACCCAATCACCATCATGACACATGCTACAAGGTTTCTCTGCATCGGTTGCTGCGATGATGAGATCTCCCATAGCCGTGAGATCCTTCTGATCATCCTTGTCTTTGGCCTTCTCAGTTTTGAGCTTCATGTAGTTCCTCTTGATATGACCCCTTTCGCTACAGTGATAGCAGCCAACCTTGCGGTCCACAGTCGCAAGATCCCAAGAACTCTCCCATGTCCTCGCCTATGACTTGGGTCTTCCCTTCCCGTAGGAAGCCACCAGAGAGGACTCCTACGACGATTCTACTTGCTTACGCCGGATCTCCTCATTCAATAAGCTGCTTTTGATGAACTCAATCATGACAACTCCACCAGGCGCAGAGTTGCTCACCGACACCACCAATGTCTCCCAGCTTTCCGGCAGAAAACTCAAAAGAAAAAGGGCCTGAAGCTCATCATCAATCACCATCTTCATCGCAGACAACTGATTGATAATATCATGAACCTCGTTCAAATGTTGTACCACTGGGGCACCCTCCGTGTACTTCGAGTTGACGAGTTGGCGAATCAGAAATATCTTTTTGCCAGCCGTCTTTCTTTCGTACAGTGAATTCGCAGCTTCTCCCATAATACTTTTGCCGAACTCTCCATGGATACGTTGTGAAATACCGAGTCGTCCAGCCATTGGCGGATGAATCCAACGGTCTTTCGATCCAGTCGTTTTCAGTCTTCAGCAACTTTGTCCGATGGCTTAACGGTGTCGCCCTCCAACGGACCATGCAAGTCCTTGCACCAGGGTAGATCCTCGATCATTGGCTTCCAAATCGTCCAATTTTCTCCTATGAGGGTGATCATAATAGTGTTCATATACTCCGTAGACACAGTTGTCAGAACCAAAACCAGTAGCTCTAATACCAGATGCTGAAAATCGGACACGCCCTGCAAGCGTTCCGACACCGTGTCTGAGAGTGCCCGCAGCGAAAACTTTAGGCCAACCCACCTGAGATAACCAACACATGTCTAACGAACACCAAGAACAGATAAAGACAAATATATGGCGGTGACTACGTCACCTGGACAAATTTTAACATTTATAACTCAGGTGAGATAATAAGATTGACAAAATCAATGTTGAACCCTTTGTCCTAATAGATTCAACCCCCCTCACCACACTCAAGAAGAAAAGAAAGAGATTACAATTGAAATCACTCACCAACCCGTAGCAATCTCCCTAAGCGAAGGCGACGACTCCTCGATCAGATCTCCATCCTTCTGTCTTGGATGACGAAGTCTTACGAACAAAGTACGGATTTTCTCTTAGATTTCATATGCACGAGCATCCCCAATATCCAATTTGTGCTATACTTTGTGCCTCCACCCTCCTCCTATATTTATAAGATGAGAAATCATATTTTAGGTCATAGTAGGATTTCCTAAATAGAAAATCTTAAAATAAGAATCATATTCCACCTAAAATAGCTCAATACCAATTATGAAAGTCCAAATATGGTCAAATTAAATATTTGATATAAATTTGAAATCTAATCAAATCTTACATTTAATTTAGATTTTTAAATTGTATCAAATCAAATCTTTGACGATATTTGGGCTCTAAAATTCACCAAATTTAGACTGGACTCCAATAAGAATAAGTTTCGGCGTTTCAGGAGTAAGCAACCTTGGATTCTTTAATTTGCAGCGAGATATGAAACATAGTCTAAAATCCCATGCGCTCGATCCTCACTATTTACTAGTCACTTATAGAGCCATTCTCTTGTTTAATTCTCTAGCATCGATCCAACTCCTTCACTGTTGACAAACACAATGTAACAGTAACAGTTATTGCAGTGCTATCTGCATGCTCTAGCTCTCCTTGTGATGACATCCACAAGTAGTGTTCTACCATATATGTTGGAGCTTTATCATAAGCGATGGTAACACAGATGCCTACGTAAGTTCAGATACTCCTCGGATAAGAACTCAAAATAATAACTTTACAATATAGATATGACACGTGAATTTTACACATTAATTAGAAGTGTACTTATTTTACTCTTTAGTCTTTGGAAAATAAAAAATTAAGAGATGAGATGCATGTATTAATCCAACGGATTTTTATGGTCGAGTTTTAAAATTTTAAAACTCATGAGTTTCTAGAATTTTGAAGGGGAAAAAATGTACTACCACAAAAAAAAAATTTATTAGCAAGTTATATTTAATAACTTCCGACAATTTTTTTTTGTCAAGATAAATGCTTATAGTGTGTTAGAGGGACAACATTTTCCTTTATGTACAATCTTTACAAAAAAATACCATAAAATACTTTCTCATAGCATATTTATAATTAATCTACTATCTCATTCTTTCCTTCCTCCCTGAACCATCTCAAACTTTCTTCTCTCCACCACCTCCCGAACTAGACTCCCCCACCTCCTATCCAATTTAATTTTGAATGTCAATGTTAGAATATACAAAAGACTCTCCAAGAAAATAGCTCCACAAGTATTAAACATCTTTCGCAATCTTATGATAAATGCATAGGCAAAATGAGCACTTTTAACTGATTCACTCTAAAACTAAGTGTGCATCTTTCTTCTTTCCCTCCCTCCCTTCTTTTCATCTTCTTTATAATGACATAGTTTACAGGCCATAACCTGTTTTAGGGTTAATACTTGATTATAATGAAACACAATCGAAGTGCATGTCAAAACACCTGACAAATTAAGTGTTAGTATCAAAGAAATGTCTGTATATTATGTTCCAGTAATACTACTAATTATACTGTAATTATGGTTTTGTGAATTTATTTTGATGAAGGAAATGATAAATTATTGGTTGAATACTGAATTAGGTGAGAGTTTATCCATATTTAGAAAGAGAGAGGGAAAAAAAACTACTGGTAATTGGAAGGGAGTGTAAGTTTGTTTATGCAGGAAATGTAGATATATATGTATTGCAATTAATACTATTCACTAATAATTAAAAAGGGGTTGGAGGTTTCTTTTTAGATTAAAAAAAAAGTGATAAAATTAAGTTTCCCCCACATTCCATTAATGATAATAAAAAAAACAAAGATATACATTACCCGAGGAAGGGAGACGTGGAAGTTAGCCACCTTTTATGTTAAAAACGTAACATTAATTTTCAGATATTACAAGAGTACTATATATAAACCATAGTTTAACAAATCAGAAGGGCCCCTAAGTTGAGAAATTTATATGTTCGACTAACCTACATTCTGAAAGGAAAAAAACACACAATAAATATATGTTTATGCTTCAACTGCCTACTTTCCATTTTCAAATATATAAAGAACAAGTGTAACCAAGAATAATATTAACCTACTATGTCTGTTTGTTTGTTTAGGGGGGCACTCTGGATAGTTGAAGAGAGATCTTCAAAGAATTGTGATATATAGTTTGCATCCTTAGAATATTACATATATAGAACACCAAAAAAAAAAAACAAATCAAGTGAGGTCAGTAGGAATGATCATATATATATATATATATATATATATATATATATATATATATATATATATATATATATATATATATATATATATATATATATATATATATATATATTGGTGTGTGTGTGTGACGTCTAAACCTAACGGTTAAGACCGATGCATCCGGATGGGAAGGTCTCGAGATCGAGACCCACCGGATTTTTTCTTGGTGGAGCGGTGGATGGGTGTGGTGCGGTGCGGTGCGGTGCGGTCGGTGCGCGGATGCGATGCGGGTGCGGTGCGGCTATAGCTGTGTGAGGCATTCGGACTGGATGGAGCATTCAGACGTGGAACCTTCGGGCTGGGTTAGTTGTGCCTTCAGGCCGGGATGTAAGACTTCGAGCTGGCTGGAGCCTTCGGACTAGTGTTTGTATATATAAGCTTTCGGGCTGGATTGGTTGTAAGCCTTTGGACTGAGTTGTAACCTCTCGAAGGAATCTGAATAAAATTTACCATATATATATATATATATATATATATATATATATATATATATATATATATATATGAGGATCGGATGACACATACAATTTGACATGTAAAAAAAAAATGCAATTTCAGCCGTACATCAACTGAAATGAATGGTTCAGATTAAAATGCATGCCAAATTTACATGCATGAATGTATTAATTAGCATGCATGTTAATTAATAGTAGGTTATATTAATTACTAGGATATTCAATTTGACATGCATGATATTTAATACAAATTTCTATATCAAATCTGAACCATTTATCTATTCTACTATATAATGCCAAAACTAGGCTTCACCGTGAAAAATTTTCGTTCCAAAAATACCCTTCAACATATTTAGTAATTAAAAAGAATACCTACAATAAATTTCACTGACAACCATTTAAGAGATGCAATAATGACAACCATTTACGAAAATCAAAAGGTTCATGCTACTTGCTAAGTCTTTTAAATTGTTACCAAAGAATTCGAAGGGTTGAACCATTAACCTATATAATTAAAAGCAGTAGAAATAAACTAACTCATCAACATCATTCACTCCAATATACGTGCAAAGCACGTGCATATATACTATTTTAACATAATGTGCGACTGAAATTGCATATTTTTTTAGATGTCAAATTGTATGTGTCACTTTATTCCGTGTGTCACCTTATTCCGTCCACACACAGGCACTCATATATATATATATATATATATATATATATATATATATAATTTGGTAAGCTCTAGCTTTAGTTGAAGGCAGGTGAACATGCAAGTTCCCAGTCTCAATCCATCCATTCTTCTTCCACTATGCTTTGTTTCCTCTCTCTCTCTCTCTCTCATTGCAGATCGAACCCATGAACTAAGAACAAGGAGGGGGGAGAGGCAGGGACGCATGTACCTGCACATTATAGTAAGATAATAATTGTGCGAGTGCCTGCAGTAGCCCCCGCCCTAAAGTGGCCTAACATCAACATGCTAATGCCAATGCATGCCATGTGAATGCAGAAACCCTTTTGTAGAGTTTGAGAAATGAGTGAGTGGTGGTGGTGGTCATAACAACTACTACTCATTCCCTTTCCTCTCCATCTTCCTAGCTAGCTCCTCCATCAGTGCTTTCATGACTGGAAGAATATTTGTTGGGAAGACGAGACCTTGCATATCAAGCCATACTTTAAATAAAGAAAAAATAATAATAAATAAAAAACCATGATTCACAAACCATTAACCAAATATATAATAATTAAGCATTCTTTGATCCATGAATTATTGTGAAGTTTTAACAAAATTTAATTTCTACAACATGTATTATTCTGAAACCAGCCAGCTACTAGTACTATGCTACTAAAATACTTGAGAAATCCAATGGTAGTATGGTTCTCTCCAGGCACTGCAAGGATCCATGCACTTTGTGTTATGAAGCCAACTTAAAAGAAGCTTCACCTGTTCATAACCAAGAAGAAAGGAAAAAGGAAAAGGTTAAGGTTACTGGAATATTGCACCTAATTTCGTGTCTTTTACTCCTGAAACAAACTTCCAAACTAAGTTCACCAGCACCAGCCTGCACCATCAAGATCGATGAAACCATGAAGAAGAAAAAAGAAGGAAAGTTTTAGCTAGGGTTTGTATCATTCTTTGTGCTTGGGGTTCACCATGATCCGGCACCGGGACCGGCACCACCACCCAACATGCCATTCCAGAACACAGGTTGTTGATCCCCGCCATGCCCCCTGTGGTGTTCTTGCTTCAGGTCGGAACCGAAGGGAAACATCAGCCTCCTGCCCCCCTCCTGCGTGCCGCTGCCGACAGTACTTCCATCGAACGGAAACAGACAAGCTGCATGCAGAACGCCAGCACCACTGCTCTCCTGGCCGGGCGCCATCGGCATATGCAGCGGCCCCAACCCCCCCGTGGTGCTCCTCAGCAGCTCGATATGAGAGATCCCGGACGAACCATTGCCGGTACTATTGCTAATGTCGCTAATGCGGACGAAGTTGTGGTTGTAGTTTGGGTAGGCCAGGTTCAGGTCATGAACCTGATTAAATGTTTGGGAGGCGGTGGGAAAAGAGGACGGCGGCGGCGGCGACGATGATGGGATTTGATGGTTGTTGATGTTTGATGATGGTATTGGTGCCGAAGCAGTAGAGGCGGAGGAGTGGCGCTTGTTCTTCCTGGAGCCGCCGCCGACGGGGACATTCCTGAGCGAGCCCCCCTCGGTCCAGTACCTCCTGCAGGCCTTGCAGATGTACCTGGGCTGGGTGAGGCTGTAGTTGTTGTAGTAGCAGAACTTTGTGTTGCTGGATTTGCACCTGGGGCAGTGCAGCGCCGGCCTAGCCGCCTTCCTCCCCGCCACCAGCTCTTGCGATATCGGTGGTGCCGTCCTTGTTGCAGTACTGTTGGGGGTGATGGAAGAGGGGACTAGTAGCTGATCCTCCCCCATTTGATTCTTCATAAATCCTAACCCCTGGTGTCCAAAAACCAATAATTCCATATCAGAGACAAGGATCGTGTGTAAAGATAATATTAATTCTATAGCTAATAATAGCTAACAGAAAGAATTCAGTGAACTGCAAGCTATAGGATGATAATGATAAAGAGAAATTAAAAGGAAAGGATATATATGATCAGAGAGAGAAAGAGAAGGGTTACTTTTGCTTTGTGCATCAGTGATATAGAACAAAGCCAAACCCTTTTCATGTCACTTCTTTTCATCACAAAAAAAGCCTTGAAAAAAGAGAGCTAGCTAGAAAGCAAAAAAGGAAGAGGAGAAACTAAAGTGAGAGAAAGAGGTGCTTGATTGATGACAAGATTAAAAGGAAAAAGGGAAAGTGGAAGATAGAGGAGCAGGAGGAGGAGGAGAAGAACAATAAATTATGAACCACCAAAACAAAGAAAATTAACCAACATGTAAAGGAAGAGTTCTTCATAGATCTATGAAGAACTTAATTATCAATCAGATCTTCAAGTTTTAATTGGTTACCTGTGCCCACTGAGTAGTATCCATACAAAGCAAGCTCTTTGAGACAACTTTTTATTTTCTGGTCAGAGAATTCTTCTTATAGACAGAAGCTAGCTATAGAAGCTAGCTATATATATATATATATATATATATATGCTGGTTTCTCCTCTGAAATTGAGCAGCCCCAGAAAACTTTTCAGGGAATGTTTGTGAATGGAGGTTTTGTGCGGAGAATTTATCAACATGATCAAGAGCGAGGGTGCTACTTCTCGTTCTCGGTGGCTTCTGAAAATGACATGTTAGAATATTATATTATATTATATTATATTATATTATATTATATTTAAAAGTAATTAGAGATTCTATTTGTGCTTGTGCGGGGGCAGGTACGTGCATCAATTGTTGTCTATTCTTGTATCTTTGGAAATCAGATTGTGTATATCCAAGCCAAATGTTGCACTATACACCCTAGATTTCTTCGTTTGGGTAGGATTTATTCTCTCATGTAGGTATGTATAGTAGGCTCCAGTTTGAGTATGTAAACCCTAAAATGTCACCAAAGAAATAACTTAAAAAAAAACTTTCTCAAAGATAGTTGGTAAAATTTGTCAAAAAAGAATCCAAACATTCTTACTAAGAACGTTTGACTTATTTTCAAATATTTGAAACTCCAGCGGATTTTTTTTATTTTAAATTTTTGTTTGAAAAACTTAAAAAAAAATAAACAAGAAAATAAATGAGAAAAACATTCTAAGTCAGGACGTTTAATTTTTTATTTTTATTTTTGTAAAAAAAAGATAAAAAAAGGTGGAAAGCTCTTTCTAAGGACTTTTTGAAAGCCACAAATGTCCTTCTCAAGAGAGTTTGCCATTTTTAGTTTTTTTTTTCTATTTTTTTCTTGAAAAATTAAAGTAAATAAAAGAAAAGTTAAAGACATTAAGGACGACTAGAAATGTTATATTAAAAAAAAGTCAAATGTCTTTAATAAAAAAAATTGAAATTTTTTGAAAATAAAAAAAATTTGAATTTTTTTGAAAATTATTTTCTCTTTAGACAATATACTTAACCTATAATGCTCTACAGAAACATTTATGATCACCTAAATATGAGTGCAAGCTAATTCCATAACTGGCTTAGGTGAAGTGTCACCTCATGTCTATATATCTAAGCATGTGATAGACAAAAGATTATGCGGTTTATAGTTTTTTTTTAACTAATTTACTAAGATTTTCTATAAATTGCGGACTTCTTGTACTTCATGGGAGGTGGAGAGGGTGTCTTTGGATGTTGTAGGTCAAACTTGAGGAGCAAAAGTGAAAAGCAAGTAATACACTAAGATTTCTTGAAGAATTAACCAAGTCACAACTTTAGGCATAGACGGACACAGTATAGGCAAGTGGGGTCAACGTATGCTATTGAAAAAAAAATTCTTTTCTGCTAATTTTTTGTGCGTATGATTGGTCGCGTACGGCATAGGAGGACGAAACAGTAGGGAAGAGGGTAGAGGACGGCAAAGTCGGAGGAGTAGGCGGCGGCACAGAATGGATAGGAGTGGAGGAGGGAGGCGGCGACGGAGCAGAGGGAGGAGGGAGGCAGCAGCTGCTCCGTCCTTCTCTGCCGGACATGAACACGCACGCATGCAAAATATTTCACGTGCGTGCCAAATATTTTTTTCCATTTTTCATTGTTTACTTTGCATACTTATAGTCTCCAATATGCAGTTTTATATAGAGCGTTGATTTGGTTTGATGCATGTTCTAAGAAGTCGGAGACTCCAAAGTTGGCGTCCTTCTGAAATAATGAATTCAAATTGTGAAATGATGACAAGCTGATATAGATGACAGTGGCACCGTAGATTTATGGTAAGTTTCTTCCTGCTACAGTAAACATGAACAAGTTAGAGAGGATATTGTTCCGCTCAGGCCCGGCGAACTGCCGTCATACACTCCGCTCTGGCCCGCGACCCAATGTATTGAAGCAACGACAGCGAGGTCCGATCTGCATCAGCCGCATGCCGCTACCCTCTCCACTGCCTCAAGAGTCAAGACCGATCCTCCAACGCCTCCACCGAAATTCTACGTCGCACATAAGGATATTATTTTTTTGACTTTCTTAACATTTCAGGTTGATCTCCTCTTTTCAATTTTTGTATCCGTATACTTAAGAAAATTTCTCTTGAGAATAGTGCAGACTTATTTTGTATTCGTTCAAACAAAGACCTAAACTACTGAAATATCAAAATTTTAGCGTCACAATAAACAATTGCTCTCATAACCAGATCAGATCTGCTGTTCCACTATTTCTGTTATATATTCTGTTCTAATCCTATTACATGTGAGTTTCAGTCAATATAAAATAAAAAAAATATTTACATGTAATAAGATAGAAATAAAATATAAAATAGAAATGGTAGATAACACAAGGAGCTCTACTGCCTTAACTAATATTATGTCTCTATTGGAATTTTCAGTCTATCCATGTGCTACAATTAGTCGAAAGCATGCGAACGCAACCCCGTTGCAAGAACATGCATGTCAGTTAGCTAAATTCGAATAAATTTGGGGCAAATTAAAACAATTGTCATGATTATATTATTTTAATATTTCCAAATACAAACCTTGTATCTTTGACCAGTTTTCTGTGCTTTTACAGGAAAGAAACCAAAATAATAATAATAATAATAATAATAATTTAAAGCCCATGCCACCCATTATAATTACTTTCTAATATTTTTTGATAAAACCGATCAAATAGAAGTTGGATTCTACGTTTGAAACTCTCATCATCTTTAAAATAAGGATGAAGAAAAGAGAACAACGAGAAAGATTGGGTAATTTAAAAAAAAAAAAAAATCTAAAGTATAAGTAACAAGAAGACAAAGAAACATTCTAATTGTCATGATTACTCCATTTGGATTTATGCTATCATAACATTACACAGTACATGAACATATATAGATCTCGTGGTGAAACTTTATATTCGCACGTTGATCAAGTCAAAATGATTTTTAATGTTTAAGGAGGGTTGTCTTTATGGTGGCATACGAGACTAATACTGTGAAATTAATTGCTCGATTGTCTATCTTCACAGTCACTCCTTTATATCTGGGTTTTATGTATTTGTTGAACTTTAATCTTTTATACTTGATATATCTGTGCTCTCTAAAATGTATGTTGTACGATTTGTAAAGTTATATATAGCGTCAACAAAAAGGAAAAAGGAAAAAAAAAAAAAAAAAAAAGAAGAAGTAGAGAATGGGTTATGGAGTTTTCTGTGAGTTCCCCTGTACTGCAATTCTTTTGGGTTTTTTTTCATACTTAGGAGTAGAATTGAAGTAACGGAATAAATATTCTTCAGAGTCAAACGTAGGTACGGTTTCTTGTTTTGCTGAATAGATAAACTACTTGTTGTTCTTAGGAAAGAGTAGCGACTATGTGCGAGCGAGACAAAATAGGAGTTTCTTTCCAAGACATGCAGACCGCCAGCTGCCGGATAGAACAAGCCAGTGGTCAAATGTTGGACAGATTGCGCGCCTCACCGATCGATAGATCGAGAGGATTAATGCCGGCACTTAGGCCGGTTTGACGTACGTACGATCCCCGGTGGTTTTGGCTGGCTTAATTGGTGACTTGGCCGATCGAAACCTAGCTCGGCCAGAACTGCGTGCCCGTTATTTATATTGATGCCAAACTTGGCTGGCTTGTAGGTCCCGGCCCTGGGATACGTATGACAAATTATCGGATTTGGACAACCCTCTTAGTTAGGGCAGACTCCTAAGAGCTCGTTTGGATCAAGATTTTGTATTACTAGAAATTCATTTTCCATTCACTTTTCGTGGGAGAGGAATTCAACATTTCCATACCCACGTTTGGTTATATTATATTTTAAATATGGAAAATAAATCTTAATTTATTGAATTTTTCATAAATATCTTTTCATGCTTTTATATCTAAATTTACATGTTTGTGATAGAAGTTAAAATTTTGAAAGTAAAGTAAGGATGTTATTATCCAAACAAAATCTACAACAACATTATTCCTAGGAAAAAAAAAACTATTACCAAGGGGGGACCTTGGGAATTTTCAACATTTTCATACTCATGTTTGATTGTATTAGATTTGAAATATGAAAAATAAATCTTAATTTATTAAATTTTTCATAAATATCCTTTCATGCTTTTATATCTAAATTTACATGTTTGTGATAGAAGTTAAAATTTTGAAAGTAAAGTAAGGGTGTTATTAACCAAACAAAATATACAACAACATTATTCCTAGGGAAAAAAAACTGTTACCAAGGGGGGCATTGGGAATTACTTTCTCATAACCATGGAAATATGAAGCCCCTCGTATCCCCCCCTAATTCTCAACCCTACACGTACCAAACAAGGGTAATTATGGAATCTAAACTCATTCCCAAGTCTCAAAAACTTGAACCAAACGACACCTAAGAGTCTGCTTCACAATTGTAGGGTAGTGGTTATAAAGTGTTTTTAGAGTACCGATTATGAGGGGTCCGATTTTGGGTGATTTTAAGTTGCGACTTTTAAATCAGTCCAACTCATGCTTGGTAATTCATTAATGAGCGGTTCTAAAAAAATTTTACACGAATAAATTTACCTATATGTCAATATATAAAAAAATATTGTCGAGCGCGGGAACTGCCACCTAGTCCACGTCTCAATCAGAATGAAGTCCGTATTTGATCAAAATAATAGAAACACACAAATAATAGAAATTTCTAGATGAAAGTAGGAGAAAGATTTTAAAACTTATCAGAAAAGTAGTCATAGTATGGAAGAAGTAGAAGAGAAAAACAGACGAGAAAGAAAAAATAGGATACAGTATTAGTAGTTATAATTATATTTTTTGGTGAGAATATAAATGAAATAAAATAATAAAATTGTTCAAAATCCACCGATTTGGGAGGTGTTTATAAAGCCATCCAAAATTATATTATACCGATTTTGGAGGATTTTTGAGCCGACCAAAATCAGTGCCTCAAAATAATTAACAAGCAGAGGTTTTTATAAACGGTCGGTTCAAAAATATCCCAAAATCGTTGAAAACACCATTACCAAACTGACCATAAGTTCCCACATCTCCGTCAATAGAGCCTCCGCGGACCCTAACTCATTTTTGTCAGTTGAACTAGCAATCCATCAGGTCCATATTTTTGAGTTTCCACTGAAAAAACCTCGAGTAACTTAAGGAGAGGAATCATAATCCGAGCTCCACGTCGCCGTCAGTACCATAGACTTCGATGCCGTTGTCAACCCCACACACCATGTCACGCCCCAGTCCCAAAATGCCGAGGGACTGAGCACGTGAGCAATGGCCAGCAGCACGCACCGATGGACAACCCAATTTAATGGATCCATCAGGGCATGCTTAAGCTGTAGTCAACAGGAAATAGAGCATTTGTTACCAGTCTCAGGTTATTCTAATCTCATCCACAACAGATATCACAGATTAATAGACAGAGTAATGTAATTAGAAATAACTGTCAAATCTCAATAAATTTCTCGGGAAACAAATCCGAGAATATGTCTGGTACAACCATGCAAATAGACAGGAAATAAACAACTGGAAATAGAAACAGAGATAACTGACTCTATACAGCCAATGCTCAGGAGAAGTCCTCTGGTGCGATCTCGTCCTCAGGTCCTAGTACCGCTCCTGGAAGTGGTCCTGTACGGTGTAGCTCTGGGTGGATCTCTTCGGCTATACCTGGGGACATAGTCCATTCCAGGTCCTCAGGGGACATAACAAGGTACAGAAAATACAAGCCAAAATAAATGCAGTGCAGGAATTAAATAAGCAATAGGGCAAACTATGTAACCAGCTAAGTAAAATGCAATATGAGAGCAGCACGAGAACTCAGGCTGAAACTACTACAAGCTCTGTGTCGGGGAGCCGGTAGCAGTGATATCATGTAGTTGTCTAGCTCAATGGGAGACTACGACGCCGGCATAATATAAAATCAACCTGTAGCCTGTGCACTACTAGAAAAAGCGCTATTAGCGACGTATTTTAGCGACGTCAAAAGAAACGTCGCTAATAATATATAATTAGCGACTCCTTATAAAAACGTCGCTAGGCGTCGCTAAATGGCGACATTTAGCGACGTTTAGCGACTTTTATTAAGATTTTAAAAGTTAAGTCGCTATAAGTTAAATAAAGGTCGCTAAACGTCGCTAATATGTCTAATTTAGCGACGTTTAGCGACGTATATAGCGACCTTTTTATTAAAAATATTTAGCAACGTGTTTAGCGACGTCAATGACGTCGCTAAAATTTAAGTTAGCGACGTTTTACTTGGACGTCGCTAAACGTCGCTAAAATTTGGTTAATTAGGGCTCGGTTTCATTTTTCCCCATCTGCTGAAAATTCGAAAAGAGAAAAACTCCCCCCCCCCCTCCCCCGCGCTCCGTCGACCGGCTCTCCACCCTATTCCGGTAAACCCTACTCTCTCTCTCTCTCTCTCTCTCTCTCTCTCACAGGACACATGTGACATTGACACAAACACTACACACACAGACACTGACACAGACACAGACACGGCACACACACACACTGACACAGACACTGATGAGGACCTAGGGTTAGGGTTAGGGTTAGGGTTAGGTTTGTTGACATGGGGTTAGGGTTAGGGTTAGGGCCGACTGGCCCAAGTCTACGAGAGAGGTAACAGCAGCAGTGAGCACTGCTTACTAGCTTTGATTATCAAATAAAATAAATTGATTATCAATTCGGTTCTGTTTCGGTTATAGATAATTTATTTCAGCTTTGGGTTTTTAAAATTTTTACTTATTCGATTTTTATTATTTCGGTGTTGAAACCGAATAACCCGAACGCCCACCCCTAGCTAGACCTGACAATTGGACCGGGATGACCAGCCCGGCACGAATCCGGCCCGCAAAACCCTGTCCGAATTATCGTGGGCTCGGCCCGGCCCGACCCAATATATAGGGACGTGTCGGACCTCATATCTCGGCCCATAAGAGAGGTCCGGCCCCGAAGCCCAGGCTCGTTCCGACCCAAGGCACAGCTCGGCCCGGCCCGACACGCTGCTGCTTGCTAGCCTGATCGACAACCTGGTTTATACTATTTGATGTATTATACACATCCATGTATTACATAGTCCTACGCCAATCTATGGGATTTGGTATGCATACAATCTGCCAAGTTCTTGTATATAGATTGAAACAAATGGATTGTGAATCTCCAAGACAAATATGAAGCAAGAACTTGCAGTGTGTCATTTTTTTGTGCTATGTTTACATATCCCAAAGTAGAGAAGTTCATCCGAGAGAGCATACCATCTGTGTTGTTTCTCCCGGAAACAAATGCGCTCCCAACCATCTCCTATGCACATTCAACCCTACACTTCATAATTTAAAAATAAAATGTTAGTTGTTCTTCAATCTCTACTTTGAAGTCCTTGTAGGGTTCACGGAATCCCAAGTCCGATCCGGTCCGGCTCGGTCCAGTCTGAAACTCACTGTGCCGTGGGTCACGTGTCGAACTGGACTTAGATTTTTACCCTTAGGTCCGGTCTGACCCGTTATAGTGCATGGGCCTGAGAGGCCCGGCCCACTCGACAGCTCTACTCCTAGCTATGGCATATTTTCATAGAGCAATAGCCCGTGTACTTGGGAAACTTTTGATGCAAAAATTGTTCAAGCACCAGGTGCCTTAGTGCAATGCCATGACTGCTTTTCCCATAACGGACACTGACCTAGGAGTGTGGTTGGGGGCAGCTGCAGTTCTATAATATGACACACTATTTGTAGTGTTGACTGCACACTTATAGTGCAGTTCATAGTACTATGGGGTTGGGGGCAGCTGCAGTTTTGATAAATGAAAATATGTATTATATCAGTTATGATTTTTATAGTACGGTTAATTTTGCATGTAATGATTTATATGATAGCTTATGTCAATTTTGCAGAAGTTTCTAGAAATGGATATGAATTACTATCTGCGTCATCGTTCGTGGATGTACAACCGTCATCCTGATGACATGTGCGGTGTGCGGGATGAATTCATTGAGGGTGTACAGCAGTTCCTGCAGTTCGCAAAGGCGTTCCCTCAATACATGGACGGTACCAAAATTAAGTGTCCGTGTGTGAGATGTCGCAACAGGAAATATCATCCTGAAGTGGAAGTTACATATCATTTATACTCGAAGGGCTTTACGCCGAATTACTATCAGTGGACCGCGCACGGAGAACTTGTATCTCTAGCATCGGAGTCGGAGCCCTATGTGGAGCCGTATATGGATGTCCAAGACCACGATGCTTACGACGACGGGTTGGTGAACATGGTTTATGATGCTGCGGGGCCTAGTTTCAATCCTGACAATTATGATGCGGCGGGACCTAGTTTCAATCCCGACAATTATGATGCAGCTGAGGAGGCACCGAATGCCGATGCTGCAAAGTTTATGGAGTTGCTTGAGAATGCAAGGACTCCACTATATCCTGGTTGTGAGGATCATTCACCGTTGGAGGTGGTTACAAGATTATTGAGCATCAAGTCCGATTTTAACATGTCGCAAGAATGCTATAATCGAGTGCTCGATTTGATTATAGAGATCTTGCCCGAGGGTGCAAAGTTGCCTAAAGACTTCTATCGATCTAAGAGGATGGTGAGATCGCTTTGGATGGGATACGAGAAAATCGATGCATGTCGCAACGGGTGCATGTTGTACTACAAAGACGACAAGGATGAAGATGCGTGCAGATTCTGTGGTGCTGATCGCTACAAGGCCACTGTTAGAGGAAAGTCTGTCGGTGCAAGGAAGCCTACCGATTCGATGCACTACTTGCCTTTGACGCCGCGGTTGCAGCGGTTGTTCATGGTTAAGGAGACTGCAGAAAACATGAGTTGGCACAGGCGAAAACAGATCGAAGGAGTATTGGATCATCCATCCGATGGAGAAGCATGGAAGCACTTTGATCGAGAGTATCCATATTTTGCCGAGGAAGCGCGTAATGTCAGATTGGGGCTCTGCTCTGACGGTTTTACCCCATTCGGACTTTCGGGCTCCCAGTATTCGTGTTGGCCTGTGATCGTCACTCCGTACAATCTACCGCCTTGGATGTGCATGAAGACTCCGTATATGTTCCTAACCGTTATTATCCCGGGTCCGAACAATCCGAAGAGGAACATCGATGTGTATTTACAGCCTTTGATAGATGAGTTGAATCAGCTGTGGGAAGTCGGTGCCAACACGTACGATGTTTCTAGAAAGCAGAATTTTCAGATGAGGGCAGCACTTATGTGGACCATCAACGACTTTCCGACCTATGGAATGTTATCGGGATGGAGCACCCATGGTCGTCTCTCATGTCCGTATTGCATGGACCGTTCTCAGGCTTTCCGTTTGAAACACGGAGGCAAACCGTGCTTCTTCGATTGTCATTATTACTCAAAGTATTCAATGCATCCGGAAAGCCCTCGGGAAAAATGAAGAAGAGATATTTGAATGACGATGAGCTAAGGGCTGCTCAATTGTATATATTACTCAATTGCGACGAGGATGAAGTGGAGAAGCTAGAGGGGTAAGTAATTAACGTCCACGTTTACATCATCTCAATGTAATAGTATAAGATACTATTATGCTACTAATCAGCAGTTGCTTCATTATTTTTCAGCACATATAATGATGAGTTGAGGTCGGTTAGGCCCTACATAACAGACGAAGAAGTAGAACAAGATATGAGATGCCATTTTCCTTCTTGGTTGAGCGCATATGTAAGATGCTTGGTAATTACTTTTTATTTCTGCACTTGCAAAACAAATAACTTACTATCGCTACTTTGGTATTTAGGTCGATCGTCTAATATCACCTGAGACTGAATCTATTAGGACTCTAGCCAAGGGACCAATTACTGCCGTAAAAATATGGCCAAGTTTCTGTGTGAATGGGTTCAGGTTCAAGTCAACAAATGCTCCTATTAGAGACAGCTTTCTGGATCTTGATTCCACGAAAAACAGTGGTTTGTGTATCAAATCTTCAAACTACAAAGACGTCAATCCGGGCAATGATTTTTTTGGCATCTTACGAGAGATTGTGGAGTTGACATATAATTATGGCCCAGAACCTGCTAATATCGTGCTATTCAGGTGTGAATGGTTCGATCCGATTCAAGATCAAGGTTAGAAAATTGACAAGCATGGCCTTGTGGATATAAACTACAAGCGTAGATATCAAGGCTACGAACCATTTGTCCTATCAAGTCAGGCTCAGCTCGTGTACTTCGCAACTTATCCTAGACGGGGGACAGCGAGGTCGGATTGGTGGGCAGTATGCAAGACTAAAGCTAGAAATACCTTTGACATTGACGAAATAGCTTATCAGGAGGACGATCTACCTCTTGTAACAAATATTGTAGATGTGGACTCAACGGAAGTTACTCATTACACGAGTAATAATGTAGAAGATGTAGAATTATCCGGAGAGGACGACGAAGTAGATGAAAGTGAAGACGAGGAAGAGGAAGAGCAGGACGAGGAAGGCGAACAAGATAAATTTTCTGAAGATGATTGAAAATATAAAATATTCCATGTAGAATGTAACTATATTTGGACTATAAATATTGCATGTAGAAGTAGATGTTGACATTAACGAATATATGTATTATATTTTGACTGTATAATACTTTGAGATATGTATCACATTCCGACTGTAGAATGTAGTATATATTTGTGTTTCTCTATATTCATCATATGTTGTTATCAGATATGACAGGACGACGCGGAGGATTCGGCAGGTCCCGAGGTAGACAGAGTGCCACTCCGGTACTGCCTACTGTTGGTTCCGGATCATCGTCGCCCAGTACTCCAGTATATCGAGCAGCCACATCTCCGACTGCGACGACGTTGCGTGGCATCACTCCTGGGACGAGTAGTTCCAGGCGTGATAGTACTCCCTCGTCCAGCGTTCCTCCTGCTGACGGAAGCATGGAGACAGATGAGCATGTAGAGGAGGTCGTGCCGACGTTGTCCCAGCATCAGCAAGATCCTCCATGCGCACCACCGGAGGAGACGAGGACAGAGATTTGGGCCGACGGTACAAAGTAAGTCAATTAGATGGTTTAATATATATTTGTGTTTCTCTTTATTCATCGTATATTGACTTTTTCAGTAATCTAAATTATTATTTCTGTATAGATATCGTCCATCGTCGGTTCAGAGACACCTGGGCCAATTTCTGAGAAACAACTACGGTGGCCCTTGGATCAACTATTCGGAGGCTCCGGAGGAGAGGAAGGCGTTCTGGTTTGCGCACTTCCAGGTAAAAGTATATTAAATAAATCCTCTAATTTATGCATATTCGTGATGCTAACTTAATGAATTATTTATTGTAGCAAACGTATTTTTATCCTCCGCACCGGGCCGAGTTGATCGAGCGGCTCTTTTCTACCGTTGCCGCCAAGCTTATCCGAGATGCTCTGGATGACCAGAAGGCTCGTGATCGTGCTGGAAAACCGATCCAAGGTTGGATCACGCCTGAGCAGTGGACTGCGATGAGGGCTAGATTCGACGATCCGAGCTACAAGGAAAGGTCTAAGAAGGCCAAGGCGGCTAGGCAGAATGCTGCCAAGTGGTGTGGTGGCTCGATTCCGATGACGGAACATTTCCGTCGTTTGGTATGTTTTTTCTTTTAAAATATATTATTTTAATATAAGTACCATAAAATGGTACTTGGAATAAATATTTAAGTTTAGTAATAAAAAATATATTTTTAACAGGTACAGAGGGGTGAGGATGCGAACATGGTGACCGTCTTCTTGGCCACCCATCGCAAGGACGGAAATCTCATTGATGAGAGGGCCTCACAGACCTATGTAAGTATTACTTTACTTTGTGTTTATTTTAATATAACTTAGGCAATTATTGAGTTTCCAAACCTTTTCTAGGCCGAGTATCTTAGGCTTCGTGAGCGGGCGACTGCTAGTGCACCTACACCTGGAGAGGCTGGTGCTTCGTCGCAGCCCGGTCCATCTCCGTCGGCGGACGACCTGTGGGTGACCGCAGCTGGTGGTCTCCAGAGGGGTACGTACTACGGTACGGGCTCCTATGGCGCCCTGGTTGCGACGCAGTCATCTAGGGCCTCCCCGACAGCTGTGCATTCCACACACCCCTCGCAGTCGCAGCCCTCGCAGTCGTCGGCCAGAGTCCAGGAGGCCGTCCAGGAGGCCGTTGACCGTCAGATTGCGTCTCTCCGTGACGACTTGCTGCGAAGTATGGAGGACCAGTCCCGGTCCCAGCCGCAGGCGGACGATCCGATGCTTATCGCACGATTGGATATGCTCGACCGCAGCATGACGGAGCTACGAGAATTGACAAATGATATTAGAGCCTCCAATGATCGCAACATCATGGAGCTGCAGGCGTCACAGCTATCGATGGGCGAGAAGCTGACGAGGATGCATGCGTCACAGCTATCGATGGGCGAGAACCTGACGAGGATGCAGGATTCAATGGGTGATAGCAGTACGAGGTTGTTATCTACCCTGGATTCTTACAACCAGCGACTCGCAGATTTGGAGCGGGCACGGCCGCCACCGACGTCACTGCCTTCTCCATCGACATCGGTGTCGATTCCACGGGACGAGTATGAGGAGTTGTTATCCTTGAAGCGCGCCGCTGGTCAGCCTCCTGCAGATCCGTAGTAGTCTAGTTATTATTATTATTATTTATGAATTATTGGTACTTCAACAATAGACATGATGTATGATGCTTCTTGTGGTCATTAATTTTTTAGTTAATTTAATTGGATTATATAGTTATCCACATTTAATTGGATTGATAATTCTTGTGGTCTTTAATTTAATTGGATAATATAGTTAAATCATGTTGGTGTGTATGATGAAGATGATGTAAAACTGCAGGGAATCACAATGTTTGATTCTGGAAATTTTTTTTTAATTTTTTTTAAAAATTAGCGACGTTATTAGCGACGTTTAGCGACGTTTAGCGACGTTAAATTACGTCGCTAATTACGTCGCTAATTAGCGACGCCGTAAAACGTCGCTAATAACGTCGCTAATAACGTCGCTAATGACGTCGCTAAACGTCGCCAATTGCTGACATGGCAGTATAGCCAGGTCATTAAAGACGTCGGTGTAACGTCGCGATAGATGTCGCTAATCAGCGACGTTTAGCGACTTTTCTAAACGTCGCTTTTTAGTGACTTGGCGTCGCAAAACGTCGCTAAATTTAGCGACACATTAAAGTCGCTAAAAAACGTCGGCATAGCGACGTTTAGCGACGTTTTTTGTATTAGCGACTTGGTATTTTCCGACTTCTTTAAAACGTCGCTAATTACGTCGCTAAACCTAATTAGCGACGATTTTTGGTTATTTAGCGACGTTTTTAGACGTCGCTAATTTGACTTTTTCTGGTAGTGGTGTGTCTCTCCCCACCCAATGTAATCACGCATATCATGACCATAACGTCTCATGTCCATGTCAGCGGGATCATAGCTAATGCAGCAAGTCATAATGTCTATAAAATATCACTGTCAAGTCCTGTAACCTATACAGAATCACCATGAATGTCTCAGGAAGACTCTGTCTCATGAATAGTGTCAAGTGTCCTGGGTTCTGGAGTACTTGAGAAGACAAGTACGAGAATTATCGGGTCTCGATAACCATGCCTATGTGACATTACACAACTTCGCGTACGGAGTTGGCACCCGACTATGATCGGACACTAAGCACGTCACCCGTTTCCTAGGTTAAGCAGTTTGGAACAAGTTACATTTAATTTCACAAGAAATTAAGTAAAATACTATGTCAAGAATTACTGAGAATTGGCAAGCTTTACTTGCCCACTAATGTATAATTAAGTCCAAAAAATAAATAGCAAGCTGCAGGGTTTGGCAAGGTACACTTGCCTGTGGTTCCTGTTCCAATTGCGGCTCTGACCTCAGCTGGAATTGCAGGCGGTACTCCGATTGCTGAAACAAATATCACCATCAGATCCAGAAAATATCAATCAGCTAGAAACGCCTGTCCTTGGGTCCAATTTGGAGACAAGGGCAGAAACGGCAGTTTCGGGCCAAAACGGGGTCCACCGGTGGGCCCGCTTTGCACCGAAAAATGCGTCAGGGTCATCGGTCTCCAAATTCACCAAACTCAGTGTCAACAGGTCAGAAACGCTGATACGAACCCAACGGAACTTTCAGAATTGAATTCCGATGAGCCGATCACAAAATCGCCCGTCGAGCGGGGCCTATGGGGCCCACGACACGCAATTTCGTCAACGTTCTCATAATCGAACCAAACTTGACCCACAGGACCAGCGTATCGCTACGAGTCCGATGGCGCAAGTTTCGTCTCGATACAACGTGGGTACACAAAGTTAGGGCGCGTTCCAGAAAGTACGAATACGGGGCGATGTCCCCGGATACGCGTTGATTCCGGTGTGCACGCACACCCGAATCAGCTTCCGCAAAAACCCACACGTCCGTATCGAAGAGGCGCACGTATCTGTGAAGACCGCACGCGACCAAGTCGTCCCGTTTGGCGGGGCGTACTCGGTTTCGGGGTGAAACAGGGTCTGATTTTTCCTGTTTTTGGATCGCGGTGTGCGATCACCACAGGACGCGATGCCCCGAACAGGTTATCCGGACACCGAGAGGGTCATACAGGCTTCGCAACGCAATTTACGGAATCAAAATCCGAGTTACGAGCAAGAAGATACACGTACCTGAACATGGGTCGAAAATCGGGCAAAACCGTGTCCGACACGACACAGGACACTGTGTCCTGTGTCCCTGTGTCCGACACAGTGGAGAGTTAGGGTTAGGGTTTGGGAGTCCGGCGGAGCTGCGGCGGAGGGCGGCCGGGTTGAGGCGGAGGGGCACGCGGCGGCTCTGCGGCGGGGACGGGCACGGGGCGGTTGCCGGAGCGGAGCCGGCGGCGCTCGGCTGCTGCTGCGGCTGGCTGTTGCCGCTGCTCGTCGAGGAGAGGAGGGGAGGAAGGAGGAGGAAGAAGCCGGGGCCGGCGGCGCTGCGGTGGGCGGAGGCGAGGCGGGCTGGGGCTCGTCGGCGACGGAGAGCGGCTGGGGACGGTGGCTATGGCGGTGGAGGGGAGCTCGGTGAGGGTTATATATAGGGGAAGGGAAGGGGCCGGCTAGGCGGAGGAGGCGGAGGGGAGAGGGGATCGTGGGGGAGCGGCGGACGGCGCGGCGGACGGCGCAGGCGGCGGGAGCGGCGAAAGAAGCGGGCGCCGCGGGCACGGGGCGGGGACGAGGGCTAACTGGGGGAACCGGGTTGCGGGCGGGTCGGGTGGCGGCAGACCCGACCCGACCCGCTAGCAGCTGCGGGTTGGGCCCGTGGGCCGGGCTGGGATGGGGGAATGGGCCGGGCCGAAGTAAATAAAAATAATAATAATAACAGTAAATTAATTAATAAATAAATAATTTTTAGGTATTTAAAAATAGGTCCGGGGTCCAATAAATTTCAGAAAAATTGCCCTAAGTCCAGTTTTTCATTTTACATCCAAAAATATTATTTTCATAATATTTTAATACTGTTTAATATCAATTAAAAATCATTGAATAATTAAAACCTTATTTTTTAATTTACAGAAAAATCCCAGAAAATTCCAGAAAATTGTGAAAAATCCAGTTTTTAAAATTTTGAAAAATCAGGGGGTTTACAATCTACCCCCCTTAAGAGAATTGCGTCCTCGCAATCAAAGAATAACCGGTCAGCAGAGATGACACGGTATCGTTCGAAACACATCACAAGATACTTAGGGAAATACCGTTTTCCTAACAATGAAAGTTATGTACTTTCCAGAGAAAATCTAGTTAAAGCAAGAAAATTACAACTTTTATAAAAAACCAGGTTATTATTAACAAGTTGCAATTTACTAGGTTGGGGCTGAGGTCACGAACCAAGAGGCACGAACTACACAAGACAAAAACGGATAACTACGAATCACTTACTCGCATCAGCGTCCTGCACAGTCATCGCATAAGCTTGCCCTCGTCCTTGTGGTAGATTCCTCTGCTGCTGCTGGGCTTGCTGGAAGAGTGCTGCTTGAGGTGCCAAAGGTGGCCTAGGTGCCGGTAAAGCAGGTTGGGCTGCCCTTGGTGCTCCATCTCGATGCTGAGGACAGTCCTTGGCTATGTGTTGATTGGTGCCGCAAATCAGGCACAATCCCAACTTGCGTCTGCAGTTCTGCTCGACATGGCCTATCTTGCCGCAGTAGTGACAGGTAGGAAGGGTCTACGAAGCTGCCCTGGGTGGCTGGTTCGTGTGAGATCTCTTTGCAGATTCGCCCGGTGATGATCTGTCTGGTGCTGTGGTGATTGGCCGCTTGAGGCGAGACTCTCTCCTGGTGACGCGTTCCATGCGTCGGGCTGCAGCGAGAACGTCTGAGTATGATGTTGGTGCGACGGACCCAATTAGTTTCTGCAGCTCAATGTTCAGTCCATCGAAGAATTTCTCGGCCTAATCTTCCTCTGTCGGGATCAGGGTTGGGGCAAAGCGGCTTAGACGGATGAATTCCGCGTTGTACTCTTCCACCGTCATAGAGTCCTGAGTGAGGCGGTTGAATCTGTCCCGAAGTTCTGATCGTGCGATAGCCGAAATGTACATCTCCTGGAAGAGCCTGGAAAACTCTTCCCAAGTGACTCGGTCTGGTCCGAGTCGTGTCTCCTCGGATAGCCACCAGTGATGAGCATTATCCGTCAATTGCATTCGGACGGCAGTCATCCAACGTTCCCGTGGTAGCTCAGCTGCTTCAAGTTGATGCCGAATGTTGGTGAGCCATTCATGAACTTCTGTGGGCTCTTCCTTGCCTGAGAAGGTACGGGGCTTCAGTTGGCGGAAGTCAGTGATAGAGCCTGTAGATGGCCGTCGGGCTGGTAGGTTGGCCTGCTCCAGTACAGTTACGATGCTGTCCCTCCAGAAGTTAGCTTCGCGACGCTGAGCCTCGTGTTGGACTTGTTGCTGGGCTTGCATCATCGCGTAGATCATTTGGAATATCTGCTGCCCGTCAATTGGCTGTCCTTGTGGGAGTACGGGGGTTGGTGGGACGAACTGCGGCGGAGGTGGAATGTCATCGCGTCGGAATCGGGAGGTAGGTTGACCTGCCTGCTGGCTCTGTTGAGTTGGTGGAACTCCTTCGACTAGTGTCACTTCGTCGTCATAGGTAACACCTATAGCTTGGGGTGTTCCGACGGGAGTCTCGTTGCATTCTTGTGGGTCCATTTTCCTGTATCCAAAATAACCAATAAGAGGCGCACAGGAATCAAGGCAAGATGCAAGTAAATTATTTGAAGTCGATATAGAGATCAAAAACGATTCAAGCAAGTGGATGAGATCCTAAAAACTTATCCTATCTTATTGCAGGCCTGTTCGGTCCCTAAGTTGAAACCGAACAATTTAGTCGTAGACCTGCATGGGCCACCACAAAAACCATGTCACGCCCCAGTCCCAAAATGCTGAGGGACTGAGCACGTGAGCAATGGCCAGCAGCACGCACCGATGGACAACCCAATTTAATGGATCCATCAGGGCATGCTTAAGCTGTAGTCAACAGGAAATAGAGCATTTGTTACCAGTCTCAGGTTATTCTAATCTCATCCACAACAGATATCACAGATTAATAGACAGAGTAATATAATTAGAAATAACTGTCAAATCTCAATAAATTCCTCGGGAAACAAATCCGAGAATATGTCTGGTACAACCATGCAAATAGACAGGAAATAAACAACTGAAAATAGAAACAGAGATAACTGACTCTATACAGCCAATGCTCAGGAGAAGTCCTCTGGTGCGATCTCGTCCTCAGGTCCTAGTACCGCTCCTGGAAGTGGTCCTGTACGGTGTAGCTCTGGGTGGATCTCTTCGGCTATACCTGGGGACATAGTCCATTCCAGGTCCTCAGGGGACATAACAAGGTACAGAAAATACAAGCCAAAATAAATGCAGTGCAGGAATTAAATAAGCAATAGGGCAAACTATGTAACCAGCTAAGTGAAATGCAATATGAGAGCAGCACAAGAACTCAGGCTGAAACTACTACAAGCTCTGTGTCGGGGAGCCGGTAGCAGTGATATCATGTAGTTGTCTAGCTCAATGGGAGACTACGACGCCGGCATAATATAAAATCAACCTGTATCCTGTGTGTCTCTCCCCACCCAATGTAATCACGCATATCATGACCATAACGTCTCATGTCCATGTCAGCGGGATCATAGCTAATGCAGCAAGTCATAATGTCTATAAAATATTACTGTCAAGTCCTGTAACCTATACAGAATCACCATGAATGTCTCAGGAAGACTCTGTCTCATGAATAGTGTCAAGTGTCCTGGGTTCTGGAATACTTGAGAAGACAAGTACGAGAATTATCGGGTCTCGATAACCATGCCTATGTGATGTTACACAACTCCGCGTACGGAGTTGGCACCCGACTATGATCGGACACTAAGCACGTCACCCGTTTCCTAGGTTAAGCAGTTTGGAACAAGTTACATTTAATTTCACAAGAAATCAAGTAAAATACTATGTCAAGAATTACTGAGAATTGGCAAGCTTTACTTGCCCACTAATGTATAATTAAGTCCAGAAAATAAATAGCAAGCTGCAGGGTTTGGCAAGGTACACTTGCCTGTGGTTCCTGTTCCAATTGCGGCTCTGACCTCAGCTGGAATTGCAGGCGGTACTCCGATTGCTGAAACAAATATCACCATCAGATCCAGAAAATATCAATCAGCTAGAAACGCCTGTCCTTGGGTCCAATTTGGAGACAAGGGCAGAAACGACAGTTTCGGTCCAAAACGGGGTCCACCGGTGGGCCCGCTTTGCACCGAAAAATGCGTCAGGGTCAACGGTCTCCAAATTCACCAAACTCAGTGTCAACAGGTCAGAAACGCTGACACGAACCCAACGGAACTTTCAGAATTGAATTCCGATGAGCCGATCACAAAATCGCCCGTCGAGCGGGGCCTGTGGGGCCCACGACACGCGATTTCGTCAACGTTCTCAGAATCGAACCAAACTTGACCCACAGGACCAGCGTATCGCTACGAGTCCGATGGTGCAAGTTTCGTCTCGATCCGACGTGTGTACACAAAGTTAGGACGCGTTCCAGAAAGTACGGATACGGGGCGATGTCCGCGGATACGCGTTGATTCCGGTGTGCACGCACACCCGAATCAGCTTCCGCGAAAACCCACACGTCCGTATCGACGAGGCGCACGTATCTGTGAAGACCGCACGGTACCAAGTCGTCCCGTTTGGCGGGGCGTACTCGGTTCCGGGGTGAAACAGGGTCTGGTTTTTCCTGTTTTTTGATCGCGGTGTGCGATCACCACAGGACGCGATGCCCCGAACAGGTTATCCGGACACCGAGAGGGTCATACAGGCTTCGCAACGCAATTTACGGAATCGAAATCCGAGTTACGAGCAAGAAGATACACGCACCTGAACATGGGTCAAAAACCGGGCAAAACCGTGTCCGACACGACCCAGGACACTGTGTCATGTGTCCCTGTGTCCGACACAGTGGAGAGTTAGGGTTAGGGTTTGGGAGTCCGGCGGAGCTGCGGCGGAGGGCGGCCGGGTTGAGGCGGAGGGGCACGCGGCGGCTCTGCGGCGGGGACGGGCACGGGGCGGTTGCCGGAGCGGAGCCGGCGGCGCTCGGCTGCTGCTGCGGCTGGCTGTTGCCGCTGCTCGTCGAGGAGAGGAGGAGAGGAAGGAGGAGGAAGAAGCCGGGGCCGGCGGCGCTGCGGTGGGCGGAGGCGGGCTGGGGCTCGTCGGCGGCGGAGAGCGGCTGGGGACGGTGGCTATGGCGGTTGAGGGGAGCTCGGTGAGGGTTATATATAGGGGAAGGGAAGGGGCCGGCTAGGCGGAGGAGGCGGAGGGGAGAGGGGATCGTGGGGGAGCGGCGGACGGCGCGGCGGACGGCGCAGGCGGCGGGAGCGGCGGAAGAAGCGGGCGCCGCGGGCACGGGGCGGGGACGAGGGCTGACTGGGGGAACCGGGTTGCGGGCGGGTCGGGTGGCGGCAGACCCGACCCGACCCGCTAGCAGCTGCGGGTTGGGCCCGTGGGCCGGGCTGGGATGGGGGAATGGGCCGGGCCGAAGTAAATAAAAATAATAATAATAACAGTAAATTAATTAATAAATAAATAAATAATTTTTAGGTATTTAAAAATAGGTCCGGGGTCCAATAAATTTCAAAAAATTGCCCTAAGTCCAGTTTTTTATTTTACATCCAAAAATATTATTTTCATAATATTTTAATACTGTTTAATATCAATTAAAAATTATTGAATAATTAAAACCCTGTTTTTTAATTTACAGAAAAATCCCAGAAAATTCCAGAAAATTGTGAAAAATCCAGTTTTTAAAATTTTGAAAAATCAGGGGGTTTACACACCGCTACCAACCACACTCGCCATCAATTCCAGGAAGACACTCATGTTTGTCTCTGAACAAGAGACAGCCAAATTTAGCTCCGGATAGGACAACCCAAGGTCGGCCATGCATGCTGACTTGTTATTGCCAAATCTCAAGTGGACTGTTTCTTTGTAAACATACTGAATGTAGTTTCATGTAATTTAAGTTAGACAATATTGGAGCAGAACTACCGAACTCAAGTGATTCTTGTGGTTACCGATGAGACATATAAGATCTCGGCTGGGTGACAGAAAGTGGATCAAACCACGGGGACGTATTATTCATTCCATTTATAAATGATGGAAGTTGGAGACAGCGGGTCTAAAGACATGCAATACAATGTGCCCAAAAATCTCGACCGTTACGTCGGATCCCGTACATTATACCGAAAAGTCAAATAAATAAATATATATATATATATATATATATATATATATATATATATATATATATATATATATATTGGAGCAGAGCTAGAGCTTGTTGGCTGGTTTCACGGTCAAGCTTCTTCATGTAATTCTTAAAATTTTCCTAACCATGCATGTATAATCAATTATGCTATTTGTCTTACAAAATTTTTGTATAATGTTATCTTCTATTATGTAATATCTGACATGATAGCTGATATAGCTACTGACATGTCAAATTTTAAACTCAAAAAAATAATTACCCAAAAATTTTAATATTAATATTAATATTAATTTTAATGTTAATATTAATTTTAATGTGAATGTTATTTTTAATGTTAAATTTTGTCATATCTACTATCATGTCATATATCATATAATAAGAGATGGTTTCACCCAAATTTTTTAGAGACAAATATCATTTTTGATATTCTACCGGCACTCATGTGTTCTTAATTTTAAACACTCAGTAATTAATATCTGCTGATTTTATCAAAGACTTAAATAAAAATAATTAAGGATCTAAATATAAAAATAATGTCACGTATCCTAACCACATTACATGTTCTTATATGCATGTCTTATGTAGCTCGTAAAGGACTAGCCTGAAACACTGGACATATATGGATGAGGCTCTCGGTCGTGGAACATAAAGAAAGATTTATAAATCCAACTTCAGTGAGTTATAAGATTTCGATTAGATGTGTGGTTACCGATGAGAGTTATAAGATTTCGATTGGATGTCAGAAGCTCAAAAAATCGAACCACATAGACGTATTATTCTTTCCATTTATAAATAATGAAAGTTGGGATACAGTGGACCAAAAAATATGCAATGCAGTGTGTACAGAATTTTTAAACATGACGTCGGATCTCGTACGTTATGTCGAAAAGTCAAAAAAATAAAAAATAATAATAATAATAATAATAATAATAATAATAATAATAATAATAAAGATTTATAAAGAAATTTCTAGCGACGTATATGCGTCGCTAATATTTTTCATATTAGCGACATTTAGCGACATAACGTTGCTTGTTCGGACGCTAAGCAACGTCTCACGGTCCTAGGTTGAACAGGTATATCACAGAAGTATATATATAGAAAGAACACAAGCAATTAATATCACAGGATTTACTGCAAGTTGGCAAGGTACACTTGCTTGGGTTCTGAACTCCGTCAGTTCTCTTATAAAAGTGGAATCTCCAAGTACGTCTCCGGATGCTGAAACAAACATCACCATTGCTCTCAAAATACTTGAAATAGCTAGGATTAACTACCCACAAGTCCAATTTGGACACATGGACATAATTGACAATTTTTGAGTCAAAGTGGGACCCACATACGGTCCACTTTGCACCAAAAAATGTGCCAAAGATAAAGTTCTCCAAATTTATCAAATTTAGTGTCTACAAGTACAAAAAGATGATACGAACCCAACAGAACGTTCAGAACTGGATTCCGATGAGCCAGTCACGAAATCACCCGTCAAGTGGAACCGTGGGACCCGCGAAGCGGTGTTTCGTCAACGTTCTCGGAATCGAACCAAACTTTGGTCACAGGACCAGCGTAACGCTGCGAATCCAATGGGGCAATTTTCATTGTGAAATGATAAGCACACACGAAATTATGACGAGTGTTAGAACATGTCGATACGATATTTTTTTAGGGATACTCGTTGATTCCGGTGTGCACACACATCCAAATCAACTTCCGCAAAATTTTACACGTCCGCGTTGACGATACGCATCTTTCGGTTCAATTCGCACACACATCCAAATAATTTAGCAAGACGCACCCCGTATCGAGAAAATTCGGGTTTAAGAAATCAAAATTTTGACGAATTTTAACAGCAAATAAATCACATCATAAATCAAATTAAATGAAAGTGTTTAAAGGGATTAAAACTAGGTTATGTTGTCTAAATTACTGTTCAAGTAGAATTTTAAAATATTAACTAGGTTGGAAGAAAATTAGACACGAATATGGGAGGTTGGAACAGTTTCTGATATAAAAACTGGGTCATTTTTTTTCCTGTTTTGTGTTGCGATTTGATATCGACACAGGACATGATAAGCTAAACTAATTATACAGGGTTCATGGAGGTCATCTGGTCTTCACATAAGATTCGACAGGTCGTTATTTAGTTTACTAAGTAGGAAGATACAGATGTGTGAAGAAGGGTACCTCGTATCGCTATGCTGCTCGGGATTTTTAGCGGGTCAGCGCGGCGACATGCGGCAATCTTTTGTGGTCGGTGGCGTGCTTCGGAGGTAGGGGAGATACTGGTGGTCTGGTCACTGCTCTTGGCGATGTTATATATGGTGAATGGGGGGGGGGTGTTAGGGAGATGAAAGGAGAAGGGTCGCGGCTGTTACAGGAAGAGGAATAGAGCGGTCGGGGACGGGTACTGTAGCGGGGGATGAGGGGTGGGGGGAGGGCAGTTACTGTAGGGGTCGGGGGTGTTACGGGTTGGTTTCGAGTTTGGGGTGAGCGGGTCTGTGGGTTATCGGGTTTAAGGTTTCCGCTGCGGATTTTAGGATCCGAGTTGGTTTGGATTTAATTATTCCAAATAATTTTAGAAAAATTCTACAATATTCTAATATTAGTTGTACATCCAAAAATATATTTTTTGTGTAATAGTAGCAATTAATTAAATACACATAAATATCAACCCATGAATACAATATATTTTAATTAGCTAAAAATAATGAAAAAATTTATCTTAATCACAATAATTAAAAATAATAAAATTTAAATTTAATTCTAAAAATTAGGATGTTTATACTTCTTCTTCTTCTTTTTAGGACTGTAAACAAAATTGACAGTCCTTCTTGTTAAATTTTTTTTACAGTTCTTATTATTTAGGGCTGTCATAATATTGACAGTACTTCCAATTGGAAGGACTGTCAATATTGTGACAACCCTAAAAAAAAAATTTGGGGCTGAAAAATAAAAGTTATTGACTTTTATATAAAAATTTGGACTATCCTCGAACAAAAAAAATTAAATAACAAATTTATAAATAAATTAAAAAAAAAATCTAGACTGTTCTGTACCATTTATATAATGTTTATAGAATTTGCCATACAGAAAGATGTGAAAGCATATAAGTTCGAAAAGACACCCTAGCATCATAAAAACCACGATTTTTCTATGGTACATCCATCTCTCCCTCGTGTGAGCAAAGTACGAAGAAACATGTGGGATATAACACGCGTGCACCCACTGAATACAATAGAGCAATGCTATATATACCGTCGGATTTGTGTTCCGTCTGCATCCTGTCGTAACGTGGCATACTTTGATTGGTTAGTTTTTTTTTGGGAAGAAATCCGCTTGACAGGTGCAAATAGGAGGAAGAGGGGTTTGGCTGGATGCTGGCGGTACATAAATCGACGGTGCATTTCTCCATACAATAATGCCAATTTTAATATTTGTAACGTCAGAAACGGCCGGCCGTAC